>MJUU01047116.1:0-26127 GCA_002080025.1 Modiolus philippinarum | reverse complement strand
AAAACGTTTTTTGAAAACCGCAGATTTTTTCCCATATCAACTACTGCTTACCATTCAGAAGAATCCGATGTCATACTTTAGTTGTGTGAATGTTGATTTTTATTTCCGTGCTTTGTGGTTGTCTAGTGTTCTGGTTTTTGCCTGTTTGTGGACTTTGATTTTCGTAATAACCAAATCCTTTCTTCCCTCGTTCTCAACTGCTGTTGTTTCAACATGGATTATAAATATTCCTGTAAGAGAAATAATAATCAGCATAGATTTGTTACTTGTTAATTAATTTGCAAAACAAAGACAAAAAATACCAAAAATCAGTATAAAAACTTTATTCTTCATTTTCCTTGCAATGCATGTTCTATTCTAAAATTAGAAGTACAAATATAGTACATTTAAACAATAAAGGGTCTGTTCTACCGACAACGCACGTTATTAATTTTCATTTTAAATTGCTTATTCATAAAATTAGTGACGTCAGAATAAATAAATTTTCAGATGAAATGAAACAACAACAAAAAAAATCATTAATCCATGCATGGCAGTATAGGGCTCATACACTGAGAGACCAATAGAAGACGACGCCACAAAAAAAATCAGCACTGACAGTGTGAACCCCTAAATACATTTATGTTTGATCGTTAAACATGTTGTATGAGTTTGATATTATGTAAAATAACATTAAAGATGTAAGTAATGAAGAAATGCATCACACTACATTCGCTGCAGATAATTGAAGATTAGGACAATGATATCACATTCCTTGGAGATAGCTCGAGTGGGAAAGTAAAGCCTTGAAACAAAAAAGCATTTGAGACATTTTATTAAAACGTAAAAATGAACAACAACGAAAGCGTTGTTCAATTTGCTTAATCTTATCGTGTATTATTAGGAATTTTGTCCCATGTACATTTACTCCATATTCCTTTATTTTTTCATTGTTATTAAAACTATATAAAAGAAAGGAGAATCAAGTACCATTTAGTTGTCTTAATTTAAAAAGAGACTTCATTGACATTTAAAGATGGGGCCAAAATTATTGATTTCATAGCACAAAGATGCAAAATATATTTGCAATTGTCAAAGTCTCCTTAATTTTAATTTGATACAATTTGAATATTAGCGCAAAAATGATAATGCAATTGTCGACACATCCTATAGACATGAGTTGTCGAAATGCGCATATGCAGAAAATAAATTCACAGTAACTTCGGTATTTAGTTATTTGTAACCACTGGGTCGATGCCACTGCTGGTGGACTGTTAGTCCCCGAGGGTATTCACCAGCCCAGTAGTCAGTACTTCGGTGCTGACCCGAAAGCCGATTATTTGGAATTTTACAATATCTAAATTTTTTAAAATTTTGTTTAAAACTAAGGAGTATCTCCCTCATGCAAAGCTCTGTCCTTAGCTGATTTTGGTTTTACATTTAGATCATATTGGTTATTTGTTCTCTATCAGTTTTTAAATATCTTTGAGTTTCTGGTCTTCCAAACGTTTAGATTTTATCTGCACTGAAGAGACATAAGTTGTCGAAATGCGCATATGCAGAAAATAAATTCACAGTAACTTAGGTATTTAGTTATTTATAAATATGTTTGTACGGAACAATTTACCTGGGGTTAAACCTACAAATTTGATATAATTTGAGGTTTAAAACAAATTTACTGCAGTTCAAACATAACAGCAAGTGAGAACCGAACCGTCAGTCTAAAAAGAACAATCCAAGGACAATGGCAACGTCGGAAAAACAAAGAAACGAAGACATAACATGAGCACGGCACAGAAAAGAAAATGAAGACACGCACATATACAAAAATGAACAACACGGACCCAATAAAAACCATGGGTGAGATCAGGTGCACCGGTAGAGTAAGCATCTCCTGCTTCTTATAAGACACCCGCCGTGTTGAACATGTCAACTCCGGTAGTAAAGTCAAATCCGGTAGAGGATAAACAAACTTTACTGGCAAAGAGAAAGTCTGTTGTCATCTGGGAAACAGATATCTCATAGCGGTCCACAAGATCGTGATGTCGACCGTAAAACTTCTGTAGTGATGACTCCAAGTTACGGGCAACATACCCTTGCTTAAGTAGCCTATTTGTAAGCAATATTATATTGTTGTAACCCTCCCTCTAATAAAACACACAGACACTATAGAATAAATATTGATCTTGTGAGCCCAGTTTTATTGTTTTTCACAATCTCAATAATATACCCAATGAACTGACTCCATGATCACCACTCAGGACAATTCTTGGCGAGTGGTACAAGGCAATACGACAATAACTATAACTATAATCAGGGTCGATAATTATTTATATTGTAGATTTCACTTATATGACAACAATCAAGTTCAATTTATGACAACAAGCTGCTTTCAATATAACAACAGCAATAATAATCTAAGAGCAGACAACATTTCAAAGCAACATGGCAACTATTTCAAAAATCCATATATCACCATTCAATTGAGACCAAATTGAATAAATAAATCAATAAACAACCCTATAGACTGATGGCTGACAAATATATATATATATATATATATATATATAAATTTAACTAATAAAAATGGAGGGAGGGGTCCAGATTGAGGAAAGTCATTGTGGTGGGGGATAAATGCCTCTCTGAAAATCTTTGGGAAATTCTTTAACTTTTACACTTATATTTAGGACAGCATACTTTTCAATCTTTATTCTTTGCAACAATAAATATCTGTTATCTTTTCTTTATCTCTGTAAAGTTCTGTATCTGTGTAACAACGGCTTATAAAGGACAATATTCGACAGTAGGAAAAAAGCGTCTGCTACATAGACTTATGCAATTTATCCGCCATTATCGGGATCGCGGCCCCTTTTTATACTCTTCCCAAAATCGGGCTCGACCAATCAAAATCCTTGAAACAAGCACACCTTCCCAAACACTTCCAAACAGAAGTTTGGCACTGGAGTTACGTAGGGACAGTTTAGCAGGAATTAACAAGTTATGAAGGAAATCAAGGGCCTAGAATCAATGCAATTACATAAGAAACTAGGTAGGAAACGTCAGATAGTGTTGTTACAACGTGTCACTAAAAATAGGGACAAAAACCTGGTGCCAAACACTTGCCAAACAGCGCGGCAGTAGAAACCGTTGAACGTAAAGAAATATAGGGCAATGAACGCTGGGTCTGTAAATAAAGTGTGGGTCCTCGTAATTACAAGCTTTTATCCTAACAGTAATCTCTGAAGTCACGGGAATCGTCAAAGTGAAAATTTGACCTAAAAACGTGGGGAAGTTAAGAATAGAAAATGGCGGTCACGTGACCGAGTTCCAATGGGGTACTACAGGGATTCTGTGAAATCAGCCGTTTATCTACGATCACTAAAGAAGTAAAAATACTGAAAAGGGACTGGATAAAATATGAAAATAAGCCATCAGTCTGCTCTTAGTATTAGTAGTTGACCCTGAAATTATTAAACAATATTAACAATTGCAAAAATAGTAACATCATCATTATTTACATATCACATAATGAACAATCTCTCTGTCATAATAAAAGTAATGACAGGGTCATTACACGCCTCCCTACCTAACATATGAATACTCCTGTATTCATGGTACTACCATACCATATATATAAAAAAATCTAAGCTCTCTTACTTTAGGGGATGCTTTTAACTTTCGAACGAGCAAGTTAAAATACAATAAAAATGAAAAATTTACTAATTTCCACTTCTTTCAAATACTTTTCAACTATTAAACGTCTTTCAATACATCAAAAATGAAGTTCAGGCAAATTACCAAATAACTTTTCTTTACTCAGTTTAAAATATTCCTTTCAAATATATCAACTTCTACTAAAAAGTATCTAACAATAGGTAATATTAAAAACATATTACTGCTAACTGCACATCTGGTCAACTAGCATGGTAATACCCAAGATACATAAAGTGAAACCTCGAAAAATTTAAAGGGATAACAAGTTATTAACTATTATATTTACATGATCTTTTCGGAGGCGTCACTCTATGGAATAAAATTCAATTCAAGAGTTGCTCACTCATACTTATTATGAGACATAAGTTAACTGTATCATAATGTAAAATATATACTGAAATCCACCCCTAGCCCATCAACCTAACAATTTCAACCCAATTTTACCATGATTACAAATTTACAATACAATATATTTTAGTTATAAAGTCCTAAAGTAAAATCCACATAAAAAGTCCATTTCCAAAAAGTCCAAATCCATCACTGGTCATCCAAACGAAGTGGCACACGGTATCGGTTTATTTGGCTGATTAATGAATCTACACTTCTATTTCTGGTAATCGAACACTTTTCAATCATATCAACGAATTCTTTATCATCTTCACTATAGGATTTAGAGTTAGCTATTGTCCTCAAGTTCTCATAGTTGTAATTACGAGCTTTACTTTTCACTTTATTGTCAGTATGTGAACCATCTTCTGACGTACCAGGTAGTGCTAAACAATTATATTTATCTAGTCAATCCGTGCGATTAATGCTGGTGAATGGTTTGGTCTTGGTTTCAAGAGAAGTAGCTGCATATTCCCAACATAAGTGACCGACCATTTAACCTTAAGGGGGGGGGGGTATGTTTTTTTACTGGACAGAAAATTATTTATTTTTTGCACGCGTATCAACAAAATATTTTTTTTCAAAATTAACATTATTTTTTGGGGCAGAAAGCCTCATTTCATCATTTTGGCAACCAAAATATTTTTTTTCTCATCAAAACCATAGCCCCCCCCCCCTTCAAGTTAAATGGTCGGTCCCTAACTTCTTTTGGTCAGACTTCACATTGTTCCATTCTCGTGGCCAGGCGATTTGAGTTCCTTCAAGTTTAAAAATTTCCTCCCTGTCCCAATTCCTACGAACAGGTGGCACAAGGGGCAAACATCCGTATTCTAAAATTTTCCTTGCTCGTTGCTGTACAGTTACTATCACTCTTGACTGCACTTTTTGGGTGGTTGGTTTCTCAAAATGTGTATCAGATGAGGAGAGAACCTGAGATAGTTGTTTCCTTTTCTCTGAGTTACTTTCCAAGGTAGAAGTCTTAGAAGGGGTGTTAATACTTGAGACCTGAATACATACATTGTCATTTACAGATATTTCCTTCAATGGTTTTTTGTTTTCCTTATTTTCCTGTGCTGCAGGCCTAGCCTGGAATAAGTATCTCTCTACCCGTTTAACTTGAATGTACTGGGCATTTATTCCTAAGATTATTGTTGCTATTACAAATTGCTCGTTTAAACTGTTCCCGCTTAGTTTGTACAGTGTTTCACCCTCTATGCTCATGTCAGTTGAATTCTTCAGATTTTCCATTCTACGTGTTAGGCTTGCCATTCCTTTGATGTCTTTGTATATGCTGTCCCTGATCTCTACTCTATAGATGGCAAGTATATTCTGCCTTTGCCTCTCCAGGAACCAATGTAACACATTCCAGCTGGGGTTCTTTAATTTCCGGTTCATCGGGACAATACTCGGCCTCCTAACAAACACTTTCCATTTCTTCTTCAGACATTTCACTTCTGTCTTTTAAACTTCCAATACTTATGTCACTATATATTGATACTGAATCACTTTCTGGGTCCCAACCCTTTTCAATCTCTTTTTGTGTTCTGTTTGGTACCTTGGCAACTTGAACCCATTTCAGTATGGAGGACCTAGCCTGACCTGCTTCAACACTATCCCATTTCGATGGTTTTCAACTCGCCTGTAGTCTGTTGGGTTGACCGAGAGAAAGAAGCCGTTGTTTTCCAAAAAAAAAAATCAGAGAATAACTGTTCAACTTCTTCCTTGTGGTGTTTCCTACTGTGATCTTTAAGCTCTGCTGGTCTTTTGTACTGATGAACCTCCTCAAAACACCAAGGACATGTAACTCGCATCCACTGATGCCTTGCTGTTCCATGGGCTTCAAGCTGTCTTTAGGTGTCAAGAATTTCAGGACACTTCCAGCAGTTGTGAGACATCCGTAAAACAAGGAGAATACACTAAGCATTGCTGCTAATTTGAATTTGAGTAACACACTATATCAATATGCACTTAAAATTGGGATATAATTTTACTGTGAAATGCAATAATATCTGTTGCTTGTATACTTGTTTACTGTAAGTACTTGCTGTGTCTGTTACATGTTGAGTCTCATGTTAGCTTGTCTTGTCTTTACTTGTTTTTTTAACTTTTTGATATCTGTATTTGTTAAGTACTAATAATCTCTTATTTTTTTTTTCATTTCAGGTAAGCGTCTGTTTCTGAAGAATGTCTCAAGTACAGTTAGCCATATATATTTGAAGGATTGGTAACATGCACCAACACACACATATTCTGATAACTAGAACACACACATATCAATTATACGAATATCATTTATACATATAACGTAAATTATTCGTCAAAACAACACAAATTTATATCTCTTTGGTGCTGTTTGCTCATAGCAGTCTTTAGATTTTTGGGAGTTATATCCCTTTTTCTTTTTCAGCTGTATGATTGAAAATAAAGTATTTTATGTCTGTACTTATCTTTCATATTTCTTTTGATATTATGAGCAGTTTATCTTGTACATCGTAGCACATCTTCTTGAAATACAAATACAAATAACTATAATTTCACTAAAACAATTGTTCATAGAGGCAATATCCACCACTCACATAAGGACTCGAAAAAAAAATCATTTCAGTAACAAATGTATCTACACTTTTGTTTTTACTATTCAAGTTGGGGGAGTCGGTCCAGTCCCTCGGACCATAACATCAACAACATCAACCTCCTTGGGTTCAACAATATCTCAACCTCGGCACTCGAGGTTAACAAAAATAAAATCAGCCGCCGCACTGGAAGCTCACAAAAAATATACCATTCTCCGCACTGGAGGTAACTTAAATAACATCCACACTGGAAGTTAAAAAAAATAATACCTTATGTACTGAAAGTTCTCAAAATACATCAAATTGAAGACAGGGTGATCAGTCCTGCTTCCCACAACAAATACTCAGTGGTGTGCACCCTCCACTCACCCATGACAGGCGCTACCTGTCACGTGCCCCAACTTTAAATTCTTTCCTTTCGTCGACAGTCCTACACCATCACGACCACAGTTTCCCTTGTCAATTGCATTAAGGGCTTCCGGCCTTTTAAAACAATTATAAAATCAAACCGATTTGTTACCAAAATATAAAAAAACAACTACACAACTTCTGTATACAACTCAAATATTTCCACATTAATTCTCCAACTGAGCCTTAAACCACCTTGGGTGATTTCTACCTCTATACAACATTAATCGGTCGGTCAATATGATGCGCCTTCGCCATTTGTTTCTGGCTTTTCTTTACCAGATAAATCAAATCATCGTTTTTCTTTATTATTATAAAGGGACCTTTCCACTTGGGAGATAATTTGTGTGAAATTCCAGGTTTTTGGGTAGGGTCATGTACTCACACTGCTTGTCCCACTTTAAATGATCTTTTCTTTGAGCTTATATCATAATATCTTTTTGGTATTCTGTTTTTGTTTTCAATTGTTTTCTGGCCATTTCATGTGCATAATTCATGTTATCTTTTAAATCTTGAATAAATTCATCAATTTCGACTTGTTCGTTTTATTCAATAGGGGTTCCTATCACTGCTTGTAGAGGGAGAGTTACCTCCCTTCCTAACATAAGCAAATTTGGGTTTGGCCAGTACTTGATTGTCTTGAAGATCTGTAAGCCATTATAACTTTAGGGAGGTGTTCATCCAATCGGTTTTGTTCATTTGAACAGTACATGGTTAACATTGTGGCCAAAGTTCGGTGAAATCTCTCTACATTGCCATTACTTTCAGGCCTAAAACTTGTCGTTCTAGTTTTGTCTATACACAAAAACTCGCACATTTCTGTGAAAACTTTAGATTGAAAATTTGCACCTTGGTCCGAATGCACTTGCATTGGAGTACCAAATCTGCACACAAATTTATTAACAAAGGTGTCAACAATAGTTTTACTTTCTTGGTCTTTTAAAGGGAATGCCTCTATCCATTTAGAGAAACAATCAAAAATAGTTAAGATAATTTTTTTCCCATTTCTGTTTTTAGGGAGAGGTCCAAAAATGTCCATGGAAACTCTTTCCAATGGTGCACCCACAACATATTTCCCTAAAGGAGCCCTATTTTGGGTCCGTAATGGTTTACGACTTGAACATTTATCACAAGAGTTACAATATTTTGTAACAAAATCTTTCATCAGAGGCCAATAAAAACATGTCTTTATTTTCTCTAATGTTTTCTCTATTCCACGATGACCAGCAGTGGGTACATCATGGTAGAACTTTAAAACTTCTTCTTTTAATGTTTCGGTTACAACAAGTTACAATCTAGTTTTAATTGCACTTTCATCTGTCCATTCACGATATAGAACTCCATGAATAATTTTAAGTCTGTCATACTGTCTCCAAAGAGTTTTAATTACACAATTTTCAACTGAAACTTGGTTCCAATCAGGTCTTGGCAACCCTTGAACTAAGCATGATTACAAAAATTCCAAATTTTTATCATTTTCTTGGGTTTTCTCTATTTCAGAAGGTAGCCAGCCTTGTAACACAATTTGGTTTTGGAGGGGTGGGTCATCATTTTCACGGTTGTCTGTATCTTCACTTCGAGTTGTCACTCTGACTTGTTGGATATTGGCTACCTTTTTTGGGACTCTTGGGTATTTCAGACTTGGTTTCAAATTCGAGATTTCTTTCTTCTTTTAAACAAGCTTTACAGGGTTTTCTAGATAATGCGTCGGCATTGCCGTGCTGTCGACCTGGACGATGGGTCACTATTGAATTATAATTTCCAATTTCTTCGAGCCACCTAGCCACTTGTCCACTGGGCATTTTTAGATTTTTAAGCCAACTAACTGCGGCATTATCTGTTCTTAACAACACTTCTTGTTCATAAAGATAAGAATGGAAATTCTTTAAGGCAGAAACTACTGTGAGGTGTTCTTTTCTTGTAACACAATAAATTTGCTCCTCTTTATTTAGGGCTTTGCTCATATAAGCAATTACTTTTTCTTCATTATCTTGTAATTTGGATAAAACAGCACCTACAGCTTTATCAAGGCATCTGTGTCTAATATAAATTAACAGTCGGGTATTGGGTAGGAAAGCACAGGGGGAGATGTTAAAACTTCCTTTAATTTTACAAAGGCCTCTTCACACTCATCAGTCCATAAAAATTTGGAACCTTTTTCACACAATTTATGTAGGGGTCTTGCAATTTGTGCAAAATTCTTAACACACTTCCTATAATAGGAGCACAACCCGAGGAATCCTCTTGTTTGTTTTGGAGTTCTTGGTCTGTCCCAGTCCTGAACTGCCTTATTTTTTTCAGGGTCTGTCCTCTGAAACTATATGCCATAGAAATTTAACACTTTTTTGGAAAAAGGTACACTTTGATTGTTTAAGCTTGAGTCCTGCAGAAAATAATCTGTCAAGTGTATGTTCTAATCTTTCTAAACTTTCTGTAAATGTTGCCCCAGGGACTATTATGTCATCCATATACAAAAGACATTCCTTCCACTGTAACCCTCTAAGAACATTTTCTAAAAGTCTTTGGAATGTACTTGGAGATCCAGAGAGACCGAAGGGAGTGACTGTAAATTGGTACACTCCCATACTGTTTGAAAATGCGGTCTATTCTCTGTCAGCTGGGTGGAGACTCACCTGCCAAAAGCCCGAAAACAAGTCCATCTGGCTGAAAAATTTAGCACCACAAAGAGCATCTAAACAATCAGAAATCAAGGGGAGGGGGTATGCATCTTTATTGTCACATCATTTAATTTTCTGTAATCTACACAATATCTCCAAGATTTGTCACGTTTTTGCACAAAACTGGTTGTGCACACCATGGACTTGATGATGGTTCAATTACACCTAATTTTATCATTTTTGAACTTCTTGTCTTTCTATTTCTCTTTTCCCAAAGGGTAACCTCCTAGAAGGTAATTTTATAGGTAGAGCCTGTCCAGTATTTATTCTGTGTTGGACTAGGTCAGTGTGACCTAGGTCTGTTGGGGATTTTATAAATTCGTGTTTAAATTCTCTGAACTTCTTGAAAATAAATCTTGTAAATGATCTGGTATAAACAATTTTGTAAGGGAGTGGGAAGATATTTCTGTTTTTTGTTCTTGCACATCTGTTTTGGACTTGTGGTCTTTGTTCATAAAAGGATTCACATGTACCTAATTTCATGTTTGGATAAATTGAAACACTGTTATCACCACAGATAAGCACAGAAATAGTTTTATTTTCAGTTTCTGTATCTATTATCCCTGGAATCACAGTTAACTCATATTGCTCAAATAAATCTATGCTTGGTTCAATTACACCCAATTTACTTAAATGTTCACATTTGGGAATATTTACAGGGATAAATATTCATGTAGCTGGGGGAATTTCAATTGTCTCCCTTGCTTGGCAAAACAAATCATTTCAGCCTCACCCCAATTCAACAAGGAATATCCATTTGTGCTGTACAAAGTGATAAATTTTTATAATCAATTTTATTCACGTATTTTAAAAGAAAATCTTGTCCTAAAATTCCCTCTGGAAGTATGTCACACACAATTACACTTTGTTCAAAATATTTGGTTGCCCAACAAAATTTTCATACTGGTATTTCCATAAACTTTTAAATTTTTGCCATAAGCATCTTTTACTATAGATGTACTTTTCTGTAACTGTTCTTGTGAATTTATTTTCATATATGTATTATATGCAAGTAATGTTGAAGTAGAACCACTGTCTACTAAAAACTGTACAGGAATAGGCTGTATTATTGCTGTGACATACATTCCATTGTCCCATTTACCAAAATTTTGCCCTAATTGGCCATTTCTGTCCTCAAAAGTATTATTTTCAAAAAATGTAGGCCCATTTTCCCCTATATCCGCCAACTTTTGGCCTTCTAAGCCGATGGCTGTCTGTTTCCCTGACTGTTTGAATTGAAATTACCTCCCCTGCTTGTCTGTGGTTTGCCACTAGTTTGGTATCTTTGGTTCCGGTTATATCTGTTTGAGCCATATTGGCTATTTCTGTTGGGGCAATTTCTCACTAAATGATCAGGAGAATTACAATTATAACATGCCCTCCTATCTCTTTGCTGGGAATAATAGCTTTCCCTAGTGCTCTGATTATTTCTGTTCTCTTGCTTTAAAAATGCATTCTCTAAAGATGCAATTCTGTCGGTTATTTGTTTCAATAATAAAAAGTCACTTTGGGGTTTTGGACCTGAATTTAAGGTTTTATTTGCAATAGCATTTACTGTGCAGTATTCACTGTCACTTGAACTTGGTCCATAATACTCATCACTTGAAAGAGTTCTTAGTACATTTGTCTTTTTCTTGTCATAACTGTCAAAATTCCTTCATGTCTCTCAATAATTTCGACAGCATCGGCCACAGTTTCACAATCTTGTTCTATGCACTTGCTTTTTAATTCCAGGGGAATGCTTTTGAAAAGTTGATTCAGGGCAAGGGCTTCTTGGGCCATGGGATCTAACTTTCTGTATGCCTTTTGGGCCATTTGTCTTAAGTGGTCACCCAGTGAAGCAATTGATTCACCTTGTTGTCGTCTACGAGCCTCAAATTTACTGAGCCATTTATTTTGTTGGCGAGCACTGCCAAATCTTTGTGCTAACTTTTCGGTTAGACTTCTTAAATCTGCCTTTTCCTCTTGTGAAAGACTCATGTAGAATACCCTTGCTGGGCCCTTTAATTTAGCAGACAGTCCCAATACTTTATCATGATCATTCCACCCTACCAAATCAGTACAACTCATAAAATGGGAATAATACTCTTCCCAATCACTTGAACCATCAAATTTTTCTGGTTTTACACAAAGTCTGTGAATATTTACAGAATTGGACCTCTGATTGGGCTATTATCTGGTCTGTATTGTCTTGGTTCTAACTGACAAGGGTCATGCATTTCTCTTATATCAGAATGCCTGTGCCTATCTTGAATAGGGTCACCTTGACCTATTTCTGCTTCTGCTTCTGCAGGTATTCTTAATTGTATTCCTTGATCTATGGATTCATCCATATGTAATCAATAAATTAACACAAACACAATATTTCTTTTCTTTCCTTTTCTGTAACTGTAATAGTGTAATGACTACACTATGAGCACCAGGACAACTGTAACAACACCAATAAATAATTAACCAGCAACAAAAATTATAACTAACAATAATAACAAATTTTTAACCACCACAACAAGTATCCTCAGGTTCGATCACTGGATTGCCAAAAAACTGACAATCCCACTTCTGACACCAGTTGTAACCCTCCCTCTAATAAAACACATAGACACTATAGTATAAATATTGATCTTGTGAGCCAAGTTTTATTGTCTTTTACAATCTCAATAATATACCCACTGAACTGACTCCATGTTCACCAGTCAGGACAATTCTTGGCGAGTGGTACAAGGCAATACGACAATAACTATTACTTTAATCAGGTCAATAATCATTTATATTGTAGTTTTCACTTATATGACAACAATCAAGTTCAATTTATGACAACAAGCTGCTTTTAATATAACAACAATAATAATCTTAGAGCAGACAACATTTCAAGGCAACATGGCAACTATTTCAAAAATCCATATATCACCATTCAATTGAGACCAAATTGAATAAATAAATCAATAAACAACCCTATAGACTGATGGCTGACAAATATATATATAAATTTATCTAATAAAAATGGAGGAAGGGGTCCAGGTTGAGGAAGGTTATGTGGTGGGGGATAAATGCCTCTCTGAAAATCTTTGGGAATTTCTTTAACTTTTACACTTATATTTAGGACAGCATACTTTCCATTTTGTATTCTTTGCAATAATAAATATCTGTAATCTTTTCTTTATCTCTGTAAAGTTCTGTATCTGTAACAACGGCTTATAAAGGACAATATTCGACAGTAGGAAAAAAAGCGTCTGCTAAATAGACATATGCAATTTATCCGCCATTACCGGGATCGCGGCCCCTTTTTATACTCTTCCCAAAATCGGGCTCAACCAATCAAAATCCTTGAAACAAGCACACCTTCCCAAACACTTCCAAACAGAAGTTTGGCACTGGAGTTACGTAGGGACAGTTTAGCAGGAATTAACAAGTTATGAAAGAAATCAAGGGCCTAAAATTAAAGCAACTACATAAAAAAAACTACGTAGGAAACGTCAGATAGTGTTGTTACAACGTGTCACTAAAAATAGGGACAAAAACCTGGTGCCAAACATTTGCCAAACAGCGCGGCAGTAGAAACCGTTGAACGTAAAGAAATATAAGGCAATGAACGCTGGGTCTGTAAATAAAGTGTGGGTCCTCGTAATTGCAAGCTTTTATCCTAACAGTAATCCTTGAAGTCACGGGAATCGTCAAAGTGAACATTTGACCTAAAAACGTGGGGAAGTTAAGAATAGAAAATGGCGGTCACGTGACCGAGTTCCAAGTACTACCGAGTACTATGGGGATTCTGTGAAATCAGCTGTTTATCTACGATCACTAAAGAAGTAAAAATACTGAAAAAGGACTGGATAAAATGTGAAAATAAGCCATCAGTCTGCTCTTAGTACAAGTAGTTGACCCTGAAATTATTAAACAATATCAACAATTGCAAAAATAGTAACATCATCATTATTTACATATCACATAATGAACAATCTTTCTGTCATAATAAAAGTAATGACAGGGTCATTACAATATCATTTAAATTAGTAAAATTACAACATCCTCCTTTGCTAAATCAAAACTATGCAGAAAAATTTTAATTGTTTCACAGATTCCTTACAAATGCTTAAGAACGTTATAAAAAGGGGCGAGTATGTAAGTTCTCATCTCTTTTTCTCTTTTTAAGCTTTTATACTTATTCAGTTTTTGGTCTTCATTGAAGAGAAATAAGTTAGTGAAATGGCCGCTTCCAGAAATTAAATTCACAGTAACTCTTGTATTAAATTAAGGTAATTTGAAAATAAGAACTTGATCAAACCATTGCTACCTTGTTTTGTTGAAATCAAATTTTCTTTTGGAATGAACTATAATATTGGGGGTGTCATAACAAGTCTAATTCCAAAATTGGGATAAAAAGGAAGGATATTGAGTAAATTTATATGATACGAAATCTTTTTCAAAACATAGTTTTAAAAGCCAAGCAATTCAACAACGCTTTTATTGCTGTTTTAAATATTTAATTTTTGTTTGAATGGAAACCATATTTCAATAGCATCTTGGAATATACACAAGTATATATTGACATTTCATGCTTTGAACCTTCTTTTGAAACAGTTCAGAGATTTCACTTTTAGAATTAGATATTGATTTCTGCCATGCAAGTTTAAATTAGAACTTGATGCAAACCTTCCGAAACGTAACTATTGAATTCTTTAGCATAAATGGAATAATTCACACCAACAAACATATGTAAATAAATATCAGAACAAGATAGTTGTAATTAATAATGCGTTACTGTCGCGCATGTAGTTTATACAGAGATTTTTTGACTAGAGCAAAAGCACTGTCCCAAAAGTTGCTTAGTCAGGGATTTGTTCAGCCTTTGTTGCTTTCATCCCTTCAGAAATTTTATGGCCGTCACCATGGTATCATTGACAGATATGACGTGTCTGTGTCCCAAATGAAAACGGACATTTTCAGCTAGATTTCACGTCTTCACGGATTTGACATAACCGGTTTTGATTCAACCTTGGATTGAATCACTGATAGTGTGACGGGTGCCGCTAGCGGAGCAGGACATGCTTACCCTTCCCGAGCACCTGATGTCACTCCCGGTTTTCATGGGAGCTCACACTATGAGTGCCTTAGTTTTTAATGTCGTCTTTTTATTTCCGTGCTTGTAGCTGTCTCACGTCCTTGTTTTGTCTTTGTTTTTCTCTGTTGCCGTTTTTGCCATGTCTTCGGATTTCGATTTTTGTAGTCTTCGCTTCCCTTGTTCCTTCGGTATTCTACTGCCGTTGTTACACATAACAATCAAATGTAATTTCAAGAACACTGTCAATTATTGTCGTTTGAAATTATATATAACACTGATTCACAATAAATAAAAAATTGGGAAATCACTCATAACATGACTAAATACCAAAAAGTCAAATTTTGCAACAAAATTAAGCGACAAAAAATAAACATATGTCTTCGTTATCACAAACTAGTTAAAACCTTTAACACTCTCCGGGACAAGTTTGCAATTCCGGTGAGTGCAAAAATGGGATGCGTAATTTTTCTTTGAAAGTAAAAAAAATTCTCTGGAGGTGATAGATACTTATATTATAATTAATTTCTACAGGTTATAATCTGTCCGATGCTTAAACCCTCCGAGCTTTAAGCACAAACTTGCTGATTTCCTCAAGGAAATTCATTTTTTCCTCTGAGGAAATTATTTTCCTTAGAGGAAATAGACTTTTCCTCTCAGGAAAAACNTATTAACATTGATTTTTTGATAGGGTCTTTGCAATTTAACTAAATACATTCTAAATTTCTAAAATCTGTATTGCATGGACACGGGTTATGTATTCCGGTATATACATGAAATCATTATTCTAAACTCCTCACAGGAAGGGATCTTGGTGGAAGCTGTAAACTGAGGGTACATAACTTACTTTGTCAGTTGGTGATGGGTCTGGAGCTGTCATGTCAGTTAACTGTTAGTAGTCTATTGTGATTTCATGTTTTTGTCCGTATATTTAGTTCTTTCAGTTTCATTTTTCACAATGGACTCAGTCCTGTTGCCAACTGAATTTTACTGTTGTTACGATNGAACTCTATAAGGAAACCATTTCCTCACAGGAAAATCAAAATTAAAGAATTTCCTCAAACGAAATCAAATTCAAAGAATTTCTTGTGAGGTACAAACATGCCAAACATTTTGACCTCTTGGGAAATAAAAACAAAAAAATAAAACAATAACAACAACAAAAAAAAAACAAGTTACATTTGTACAAAAAAAAACTCTATTAAAACAATAAAATTCCATTTAAGAAATTAAAAAATAACATATCTTTACTTCACTGCTGATGTAAAAAGCTTTTTTTGCTTTAATCATCATGCTAATGATATGAGATTTAATAACAAGGTGATAATTTATAACAGACACAATTTCACATTGTATAATATGATAAGAATTTATACTAATAACATAACACTAGATGGTGACTTACATGTAGTCAACATTCATTTTCTCACAACCAGGTTAAAAAATATTTTATATTTATTATCGTTAAGGTTGTTTAAAATTTTAGGTGAAATAAATCAGTTGTCAACTGTTTTTGACCATTTGGTGTAATCTGTTCTGTTGAATTTTTTTACTTTGTGTTAACTCTTAAAGGGAAATAAAAAGAACTAGCTGTTTGCTGTTAATCATAAAAACTGTGTTACTTGTAATGTGCACGTGGCTGTTATCATGGATTTAAATTTGCTCTTAACTGTTTTAAGGGAAATTAAAGATTGCTAGCCTGTCTTGCCCTCCCCCTCCTTAATTTTTTTGTTATTAAACGATAAAATTTTGAATTATTGCAACAGTGCAGAAACTTTATTTCAATGTTGAAAATGAACCTTTTATATTTTTGTTAACATATCGCAAGACGAAAAATGAATTTGCCATCATGCTGTTAACAAAAATATCTTACAGGGATTCCTGCACATTTTTCACATGAAAAGGGAGCTTTTTGTGGCAAAGTGAATAAAAAATATATCACTTTTCAGATCTTTCAGTCAGTCACTACATGTAGTATGAAACGTCACGAAGAAAAACTGTAAAATGACTGATCAGACCTGAAAATCAAAACCCCACATTACTTGCATTTGAATCATCTTATTTCATATGGGCCATTTGAATGTGCTGTTTAACTTTTTTTATCTACCTTCTTGAAGTGGGTGCAGTTTAAAGTATCTGCTAAGTGTACATTTAAAATTCTAAATATATTGATTTGTTTGATTCAAAACTTTGAATATGATCTTTCACTTACTGGTACACACTGGAATATCTGTGGGTAACTATCTGTGTTACAGATTCCTCTTTTAATCTTTGTTATGTTTTGAAATTATTCTGTGTTTCACTGTTTGTGAACAAATAAGCTCCAGGTAGATGTAAACTCTGTTTTTACATCCTAGTACTTCATTCTTGCTTCAACATCAAATTTAACCAGCAAATAAAGAAGTACACAGGAAGAATTGTACAGAAAGTCAAAACGCAGTCTAACCTCTGGGAAGTAGAATGCCAAATTATAGGGAAACGCATCCAATGTAGAACCCCCAATTTTTGTTCGGAACACATCAAGAATCAACATGGTATCGATGAAAAAGGCCACAATCACAGAGCCTCAATAAGCTTAATAGTATTATTTTCACGATTTTTGGCAAAATTCACATTATTAATTAGGCCTATACGTTTAATCTATCAATTTTCACGAAACACGGATGTCCAAAAGAAAAGGAGGTTGCACTGTCCTATTCATTACCCTCCCCCATCCCATTGCTCCCTGCAGGATCATGACGACAAGTGGCGAACTGCACTGCTGTTGTACATTCATGACATTATGTTGGTACATGTATAGTGTTCTATGGGTCCTTTCTATATATATATATTTTTTTATTTTAATGGACACCGTATGGTTCACAAAAATAACGTAAGAGTCGGTTCCGCTAAAGATGGAGATGTGTATTTTTTCAAATCAGTTCAATATTTTATTTCATGATTCGGAACGTATATAAATACATTTTGGATTTTATTGCTCTGTAAAATATAGAATAATGAGAGGTGACGAAAGGGGGTCTCATCCCGATAGGGTCTGTAAGTCTGGTACAGTTTTGGAACTTCCGGGATCAAAGTTACATTTTAAACAAAGATATATGATGTTTCATACAAAAATTTAAACGTCATAATGTTCATACGTCATGTTTTGGCGGGAAACGTTTTCAAATTGCCCTATTATCGTGGATTCTCGTTAGTCACATGACAAGACTTACAGACCCTATTTCCAGTCATAAAAATGAGCATACACATTTTTTGCGAAATTCCCCTATCCCGATAGTTTGTATTTAAGAAAACAATTTTTTCCAATCCTGATAAATTTTACCATAAAATCCTGATTTCCCGGACAAAAACACCCTTTCCTGTGTCCCATGGCATTTTCATCCTGAAATCCCGGCCTGCCTGATCCTGATCCTTAAAAAAGGACAATCTGATTTCCTGAAGTTAAAAATTGCCAATCCAGGCGTTCTGAAAATTGTCTCGCCCCCCTCAATAATAGACCCTTTCACGATAACTGCGGTCCTGAATTTTGCACATGCGCTCATATGCCTTTGAGTGGGTAAAATGCGACGTCATAGTATACGTGACGTCTTGATTAATTGTCCTACGACGTCATTTTTGCGGGAACTGTTTTTATTTTCCACTCAAAATCGCAGGACCGCAGTTATCGTGAAAGGGTCTATAGGTAGGAGGACGTTTTGACTATAGTCCTGATGGGCAGTGAAGACATCTTACTTCTGTGTCTTACTTCTTTAATTATGCAATTTCCCAAGGACGTATAATGAGTTATAAGTCCTTGGATTTCCTTATATTTTTATAAGATAACATGATGTTGAAAATAACAAATCGAGGTTTTATAAATGTTTTGATTAGGTTTTTTTAATAGATTCCAAAGGAATTCCTTAAATCTTTAAATTGAGCACTCTGTGTCGTTAAATACATATCTGTAGTATATCTAATCCCAAGCTAAGACAAATATCTGCAGCGGGATTCTCAGCCTCAATAAAATCCTAAAATAATACTCTAGCTTACATTTACAATAAATTACAAATGATTTCTTATTTCATAAAGTGTTCAGTAAATGTTGCTTTTTAATGGATCCTAATCATGTTGGAATGTGGGAGCGACTAAAGCCAAAATCGGTTCATAAAAGTAAATGGCTAATATTTTATATTTTTTGCCAAGGTTACTTATGGAAAATTGTAAATAATGTAAAAACTTGTGCCCAATCCCAATTGCTAATGTTTTGAGCAAATAAAATATGTTTAATTCAAAATATGGAAATGAAATATTTTCAGCACATACTTATTACAAGACCAAAATGTCCGTGTCCGAAATAACACATTGCAGAAATTTCATATGGTCAAAATTTTTTAGCGCCGAAACGTCTCCAAATCTTAAATATCATTGTAATATATGTGCCCCTTGTTGACCCTCAATTTGGCAAATAAAAATTCTGTATAAACCCTACAAAAATATGAATATACATTCAAATAACCATTGATAAGGATGACATTTTATCATATACTTACTACAGATATGTGTCTTGTAATATGAAATCTGTATTGCATGTGGTGAAGTATGGACTTTTTCAAAATTGCGACCGACATGACTGAGTTTTTTCAAATTGATGGAATAAACAAAGATTCACAAATACCGGTATCAGTGTAATTTTACCATGTTTACCGACTCATTTTAGTTATCATTGTTATAGGGAACAAGCAACATTTTTGCAGATTTTTATGTACACACCGTCATAAGTTTCTTACTACTATGTAGTTGTTCCAGTTAATGACCCACCTTGTTATGAACATACTTTTGTTGTTTTTGTGAAGAAAGACCAGTGTTAGCAAAGATTAAGCAAGGTGTTCACCTTGAATCAATTTTCAGCTATTCCAGGACTGGTTACCAAATTTAAACATTGACAATAAATGTAATTTTTTAGTCTATGGCGGAACTGCCACTATCCCATTTGCATGATCTTCATGATCTTGTGTAAAAATATTGCAAAGCCATTTATTTATAATTTTCAGTACAAATGTTCTTACATTTACAAGTAGGAGATCCATTCCAATTAATTTTCTTTGCCATTTGAAAATGCCCTGTCTGTTGAATGAGAAAACCAAACAAGGTGTATTCTATTAAAATGTAAAACACATAGGAAAGAACAAATGTGGCAAAAGCCTTTTTAGCTCACCTGACCCANAGAGTCAGTGTGAGGTATTGCTATCACTAATCGTCCGTCGTCTGTCATCCGTCATCCAGCGTTAATTTTTCACATTTTCATCTTCTCCTCTGAAACTACTGAAGCATATTTAACCAAACTTTACAGGAATAATGTATGGAATGTCCTTCACAAAGATTGCACATTTAGTTCTGATTCAATAAAACATGTGCGGCCAGTGCAGGTCTTAGTTTTAACATTGGACCCTATGGGAAAAACATCATTTTCAACATCTACTCTGAATCTATTGAAGCAAATTTAACTAAACAGTACTGAAATGATGTACGGAAGGTCCTTTACAAAGAATGCTCGTTTTATTTGGATCGGACAAAAGAAATGGCTGCAAGGACAGAACTTCTTTTAAAACAGGACTCCTATAAGAAAACATCTTTTTCATCATATACGCTGAAACTATTGAAGCAAATTCAGCCAAGCTAAGATTGCTTATTTTGTTTTGATCTGATAAAAAACAAAACCACCAGCACAGAACATATTTTAACACAGCATCCTATAGGATAAACATCAGTTTCATCCCCTGCTCCAAGCATTTTGTCAGGTGAGCGATTCAGGCTCAGTTTCTAGGCCTCCAGTAGTTTATTATTCATGGCTATACTTATAAGTTAACATTTTATTTTTTTCAATTTAGTAAATAGCAAGTGGTCTACTTTGAGTTTGCTTAACATAATAAATGATATCCAAACTGAAATGAACAAGCTCCCTTTGAAACAAATTCTGTTGAAAACGACACTGACTAAATGACACACATTTTACAGATGAATGATTTGGTTTACATCATTTCATTTACTATGAAATAAAGAGTCAATTATTGAAGTATATGATAAAAGTTTATGATATGGCATTTTTCATGTCACATCACATATTACTCCTTGACCCATATTAGCCTTCTGGCCTCCGGCCCTCATGCTAATATGGATGTGTCGGTATGATATGGGATATGATATGAAAAATGCCATATATTTACCTTAGACATTTATCATATGACATCCTTAGTCTCCTGGTGATACATGTAGTAGAATATCACACAAACTTGGGTTCAGAATATTTATCTCATTAGGGGTCCCTTATCTAAAATGAGGGTCTCAATGGGGGGTCCCTTTCCAAAAATCCTGATCATTTTTCTACCATTTCCCCCTTTCGCTGACGGGAAAATATTTTACAAAGAATCTTAAAGAGGTCACTTTTCCTGTTTCATGGGCTCAATTTTCAGCAGTTCCTGCTTCATGCTGGACATTTAATGTGCACTTTTTTACCACCATCTTGTTTGCCGCTTGTTTTAAAGGGCCAATCCCTCTTATACCCTATTAAGACTCACAAAAATCCTTCAAATTTCTCATCTTATCTGTTTCTGTGATTTGAAAACAGTTTACAAAGAGTCCTAGACAACCTCTCTGCATGGTTACACAGGTTTGGATTTTATATCCTGAACAGGTTAGGCCAGACTTTTTTTATTTTCTGTTTAACGGGACCGTCCGACCCTATTTTCGCCAAAATGGAAATAAAAATAAAAGTGGTTCCTTTGGATTTTATTTTTATTTTTTCCGCCGACTGCATCATTTCGCCATTCTCAAAAATAAAAATATAGGGTCAGAAAATTGCGCTCAGTATATTTTTAGCCTTTTATCCTTTCATAGTAGACCACTTCACGTTTCGGTATGTTTACAAATTGTCAATGACTCGGGAAGTGTTGTTTGCGCACATGTCTGCGCATTGAATCTTTGGAAGGTTCTGTAAGTACCAAAACAATCTTAGTACCGTCAGACAATGAGAATTTTGTCATGAAAACGGCGATTTTTTTTAAAGGAATCAGAGCCATTTGGGGATATTTCGATGATTTTGGTATATATAACATTGCTTACTTAAGAAATGAACAGATAGTCTCGGACTTTGAGTGATTTCGTATGCTTAAATGTACGATTGGACTGACAAATGACTAAATACCGAAGTTACAAACGATGGAAAAATAAACATGCATTATGGGACACTGACAACTGACCCGCTGGAAATAATTGAAAATGAGCGAAATATTGTGGATTTTAATGACAGAACGGTTCTGACGAGGAAACAAGGCTTCTGACCACTTCCAATTATTTAATACCGGCAAATGTCAAACCTGAATGCCAAAAAGGGGGATGTCGCAGGCACCCAGTAAAGTGTATGTACAAGACGTCTGTGGCATCTACATATATAGTATTGTTTGGAATCAATAAATATGTTTTAGGGGTCTTGTTGTTAATGCTTATCCTACCCCAAACCTAACTAAACAAAAGTACACTAACCATTGCAACTCCAACCCCAACACAGTTTTCCCAACTCTAACCCTAACCTACAGCCCTATCATTAAGACCTAAGCCTACTGTGGTAAAGAGGAAAAAATCTCCATCCAAATGTAGTGGACCCTAAAGTAAACTAGGTCCAATTAATAATTCATTTGTTGGTGAGATTTCTTTTTTTTTTTTTAAATATTACTGAATATTTTTTATCAAAAAACTCACTAACCTTGATTTTTATTATAATGTTATCTTTATTGCATGATATCAGAGACACATGTCTCTGATTATATTTTCTTAAAATATTTTTTATGTTTTTAAATCATTGTATAGCTCATTTGATCCCCTTTAATTTGATACTAGTATATAATTCATAGTGATAAATACTGTATTTAGTATTTAGAAATTTTCTTAATGAGATAGAATTTGCTGCTCTTGGTGAAAGTTCATTGGTGTATTGGGGTTATCTTGTGAAATTATCAGCTAACCCTTGCCCTGGCCCTTACCAAAGCCTGGAGTCTTTATCCCTCCTTGTTCAGTTTGAGGGGAACTTTGACACAAAACCCCCGCAAACATGGCAAATGATCTGTCCATTTTGTCTGTAATCAGCATCTTGTGAGAAGTTCTTTGAAATGACATGGCAAACTTGTTTTATTTTAAAAGATATTAGGATAATTTCTGTTATTACATATAGGTCTTGCTATATGGTGTGAGGTTCCTCACTGTGTTGAAGACTGTACGGTGACCCCTAGATGCTTTGTTTTGGGTCGTTTTAACCTTGATATGGGATGTTGTCTCCTTGACATTTACCCATTTCCTTTCATATTTATTGTCTTGTTGATTATCACAGTCTGCTGAAGCTGTGGGTTGGAACAACTTTTTGATCAAATACATGTACTGCTGAAAGCTAAATAAATAATATTCATCAGCAACATCATGGTTTCAGATACAAAGGTACAAATGTACATTTTTGTTACTAATCATTGCTAATAGAATTATATAAATTTAACCTTCAAAAAAAAAAAAAAATGAGCTTCCGATAACTTTTATTTTTATTTTTTGTATCGACTCGACTGATTTTCAACTTTTATTTTTATTTTTATTTCGCTCTCTCGACCCTATTTTTTTCCAGATTTTCCCGTTAAACAGAAAATAAAAAAGTCTGGCCTTATTAATTTCATACAGTTTCACAAATTTGCCTCAAATTCACACTCAAATAGATCAATATTTACATTTTGTGTGTAGATATTGTCCTCTTTATTACATGACTAAAGAGATTGATCTCAAAAAAAAAAATCAGCATTTTCAAGGGATAATCTCAAAAACATAATGGAAATGAGGCAAAAATCTAAAAAAGTGCATTTTTGTCAAATTGGCAAATATCCAAAATTACCAGTAGTTATGTCACAGGATTGAAAATTCACCTTAATGGGAAAGATGTACATTTGTAGTAACTAATTAGTGTAAATAAATCTGTCATTTTTAATTAACTAGTACAAAAAATTGTTATTTGAGGTAAATTGATAATTCCTTATCATTTTAATCATGTTAATTATAGAAATTCTTTACACTTTTACAGGATATGAAAATTTTCAGCTTTTTACTTTCAATGCATGTAAAATTAGCATATTTGTAATCCATATTTATCGAATATTTTTGAAATGAATATAAAAAAAATATTTGTCGATTTTTTGTAAAAAGTAAATCTGTCATGTCGGTAGAAAAAATAGGAAAATCTCAATACATAAGGGGACGACCATTTGATTTTCTGGGGGAGGCTTGGGGATTTTGCCCAGCAAATGTATTAATTTTCACGAAAAATTTCGAACAAAGTCTCCAAAGTATTTATTTTTTACCAAATGTCACATAAAATTATTTTTTTTAAAATTGCAACAAAAAATTTATTCTTGAAATCAATATCAAATTATTTATTTACCATGTTTACATGACAAGAAGAATTAGAATATTTATTCTAGGCTTGCACCAAGATTAAATCATATATTTACAGAATCACCCATTTCCCCCTCCCCCACCAATCCCCCGGAAAATCATCCCTTAACATTTTACGTATCCCAAACTGTACCTTTTATAAAAATGTTATCAAAGATTGAAAAATCTATCGCTTGACTATACAATGGTAAATTTTGAGCTTTGCTAATTAAAAATGCTTATTTGAGTACTAGTATGTAAATAGATTTTTTTACATCATTATTTAGATCTGCAGAAATTTCTATATTCAGTTTGTGACAAAAAATAATTATCTGAACCCCCTCACATCTAATTATGTCTCCAAATATTGATTAAATAATGGTACCAGTAGGGTGTCATTATCATATTTCTATAAATTTGTTAAAAATTCAGAGCTCTCCATTCTTGTAAGATTATGGTTTGTTTATCAGCATGTGGTGATCATCATATTTGAAAATGACATGTTAATGTAATCAAATGGATGGGATTTGTATGACTGTTTTCTGATATATCACTTGTCACCTAATGTTAAATGACCTTCTGCCGAAACTAAATTTACAGTTACTCAAGTATTTAATAATTTCAATATGAATAATAATTAAAATAAAATTTGAAATTCATGTTCAGTTTAATTCTTTATTAACATTATTCATTAGATTTAACCTGTTAAGCCCCATCAGTACAAACTCTGTCACAGTATATTATCATTTACCTAACACATATTTAATGCTGAGAATATGTACATCCCTTAATTTCAAATTTCCTTGTAGATCTCTACTGATAATACAAAAAATACCCCAAACTATCAAAAAAAATTCTAAAAAATAGATTAATGAAAAATGCACATCTCCATATACCACCTTTATTGGAATGAATCACTAAAACTTGCCACCAGACTTTTCAACAGTATTAATCTTTTGTGTGATTTTACCATTGACCGAAAACAATGGAAGGAAATTAGCTAGTAATAGTATACAGATATAGCATAGTGTCTCCGGTAAAACCTTGTCAAGTTTGTGAGAAGAAACAATTTATTGTTTTATTATTTCACTGTTTGTGTGTTGCTGTGATGTTAATTATCGCATACGCCTTAGAGTGAAATAGTTGAACATGAATTTACATCAAACTGACCCGAAAGAAAGAATCAAACATACCAATGATGATTTGTGTTGTTGTACATGTAAGTAAACTTAGTAACAGTGCTATAAAATTATTGCAGTTCGAGTTAACATATGTGTTATGGTCTCATGTTCATTTACTCCATATCCTTTCGTGAAATATATTGTCTATTTTTATACAATCACAAACTCTTGTGATGTTTTCACATATATTTGGCTATAGAATATTTTTTATATCTCGGCTTAAAAGGTCAAGGGTATATAGGATACCTCTTATCCATCCGTCTGTTTGTCTGTTAGAAATTCTGGATAGAGCAATTCACCAAGCCAAAATGCTCATTTTATACGCCCGCAAAAAAGATTTGTTTGTTAATCTGCAAGACCTTCAAAACTAAAATTCATATTCTCAACAAATTTGCAGGATATGTTTAAATTTGACCGCAAAAAATTTGAGGTCGTTTAATGGTAGGCCCTGTCGTTTTCAGAGTCGTTGTGATCGTAGTTGTTGTGTGTAGACACTTTTGTTTTTGGTCAAGTTGATCAATCCTTATGAAATTTTAACACAATGTTTCTTGGCACAAAAGGAAGGCTGGGGATAGTTTTTGTCTCGCCTGCGGCGAAAGTCGCTGAAGGCAAGACATAGGTATAGCAATCCGGTGACGGCGGCGGCGTAAACTTTTTTCTAAATTCTTCATAAATTTTCAAGGGTAATACATACAAACATCATCTTTGGTCCA
>MJUU01047115.1:45739-67955 GCA_002080025.1 Modiolus philippinarum | reverse complement strand
TTTTGGAAAAGCTTGCTTTTCATATTTCAAATAGTCAGAAGATCGAGAAGATACTAGTATTTAAAAAAAAATATTAGATCTATGCGTATGGCAGAAAAAAAAAACAACTTATAATTGTGTTGTCATCGTGAATTAGTGACTTCAGAACTCAAAGTTGTTAAAAGATCATATTATATAAAATAATTTGTTATTTATTAAATGATTTGCACGAATATCAGCCTTAAAATTGCGTAATTTGGTTTTGTTAGGTCAAGGTTAATCTTAGTGAGTGACGACCTATAAATAGCACGCTATTAATAACTTTGAATTAAAAAAAAATCACACGAAGAAAATCAATATTCACATATTCTTGCAGGGAATATTTCAGTGAATATTCAGTTCCAAGAATGTACTTAACATTCCATAAAAGCATTTTTTATTTTTTAACACGATGTCACATATCGGGGTCACATATCCTTTGGCTCCTATTTTTGTCACAAACAATACACGCGAGCCTATTTTTAAGGGGAATCCGCTAAACTGTATTTAAATGGGTCATAAAAATAGAAATCCCATGATTCAATTTCGTGCAACCCGAACATTCTAGCATGTCAGTATGAGAATCTACGGAGGCTTACGTTTTGAAATTAGACGTGTTTTAACATACTTTTCTCGGTCAAATGGAAATTGAGGAGATATTTTTACATAGGTGTATGTTTCGTCGAAGCCATCCAATTGTCTTTTTTTATTCGTGGCATTGATTAATACGTTCGGAAATACGATTTTGAAAGGGAAGTCACATGAAACCCGGTTGTCATTGAGTTTATTTTTTCCTCTTGATACTATTAGCCTAAAACTTTTGAAGAGACAATTAGGACACTAAAACTCCGACAATTCTGCTGGAAGTCCAACTTTCACTGGCATTTATTAGTTGACCCAACATCAAAGAAAATTGCCGACGATTTTTTGGGTGAAATTTTTCCGACAATTTTGCCGGACAAACACCGACAAAACCTGCGAATTCCGGGGTGACAAGGGTGAAAATTGTCGGACCAGAGTGATTTTTAACTGAATGCCTCTGTTTGTACTGTATGTCTATTTTCTAGCATTATAGTTGGTCAAATAGAAGTAAAAACAAAATCTTAAGATAATTTACAATATTCCACTTTAATTACTAGGATATATATATCAGATCATTTGTAGACTCTGAATCGTCGACTCTTTCTTCTCAATACCCGATTCTTGTAAACACCTGATTATCTAGAAGAACAACTGTTGTTTTTAAGTTTATAAAAAAAAGAAAATAACATTTAATTTATATATAACCTTTATTTCATTTATTATATAATTTTTTCATTAGTAGACTCTAGTTGACTCTAATCGACTTTAGTGGACTCTGTTTAGTATCACCGCCTTCCAACTACAGTTAGCTCAACGCCAACTGATTCTCTCTCTCTTATCACCGATTTTGGTGTAACACGGTGTTACATGGTTAATTTCAGACAAATCTCCAAGATCCCTCCCAAACTCTAATCTCAACACCGCGAGTTTTATTGCTGTAGAGGGCAATAAAACTTGTGAATGTTAATTACCTGTCCGATTGTCAAAATACATTGATTGACATGTTGCAAGTCAATTTTTGCAAGTCAATATTTGATACGGTTGTGGAAATTTCAACATCCTCGCTGTTAATGACATATTATTTTCTTGAAAATACATTTTTCAGGAGTAATATTTTGATAACTGCCGTGTCAAAACATTTTAAAAAATAATTTATTTGTATTGCTGCATGAAATTGAACGTCTCTTCCAAAATGAGAAACATGTGGTTTTCAGTTGTTTCGCTTGAGAAACATTCTGGTCTCAACTATGGATTAATACATTTTACAGAAACAAAATGTGCTTAAAACTTTAAACTTAAAATAAAAATCATTAAGAATTTAGCGTGAGTCCTTCTAAAGGACATTCTTCGTATTCATTCATTCCTTCCATACTTAACATTTTCCAGATTTTTTGAAAATCCTGTTTCAAAGTGAATCAAGCATCACCAACAGGTAAACGTCTAAAAATAGAATCTGTGTCAAAATACACATTTACAGATTTACATAATTTTTAATCTGTGTATGAACCAAATGAATTAGCTAGGCTATGGAATAGCCTAGCTATATAGATAGTTCTTGGGGCGAAGTGAGGAGTACGCTTGCGCAAGGAGGAGAACGCATGCACAGAAGACTATTGACCAATAGGAATTTCAGATTCTCGAAAATCAAAATTGCGTCCAGATAAAACGGGGCGGGGTTTAATTTTTCTGTTTCCTTATGGAAGTTGAAAAGTATCATAAACATTTACTATAGGTGGTACTGGGAACAGGTTTGTAGAGGATGATGGGATTGGTATTGCAATATCGCTTAGCCAGATTTATAAATATAGATATGATAAAAAGAATAAGAACAGTAATGTATAAATTTAAAACCAGAAGATGAGGTATTGTGCAACAATCAATAATATACAAATACTATAAAAGACTTTTCAATTGTATTAAACAAAGCGTGATTGTAGTTTGTGGAGATACTTAGGCAATGGAGAACGAAAGGTGGAAAGAGATAGAATTGCGTTTTTTGCGGAAGAATAAAGAGCTACCGGTGTTTATTTGTGTGTGCTGTAAAAGGTTTATTATTGTATCAATCACATTAAATTAAGCAAGTACTAACTAGATGCATATTCATTTGTTGTCAACATGTTGTGGTCATAGCATGCTGCGCTAGAAAAACCCCTCAGTGACATTGGTTGTAAGGATTGTCTGTGAAACCTGAAACCATAGTTGAAGTATTAAATGCTCAGAATTGCTAGAAAGCATTTACACAAATGCACTGCTTCGATACATGTATACATTTTAGTTAATAAAGTTTGTCTCTGCTTTTGAGATATAAAAGATTAAAAAAGCAGCACCCTAGGAGAATGCAAAAAAAAAAAACAAAACAAAACAAAAGCACGAAACTACTTTTAGTTGCTGTTGGCAAAAAATGAGAGGTTTGATCGAAGCAGTGAATGTTTTATCACACGTGCAGACCAATAGAAGAAATTACAAAGAAGTACCGAGAAAGGCTTACTTCAAGTATTGATTTGAGTATACAAATACATCATAAGCCACCACACCCTTTTGTCAATCAAACACGCAATTTTCTATCCAAGGCTATTCCATAGCCTAGCGCATCGTTTTTATTTCATAAAAACCATTATCCAATTTATATCATCCACTTAGGTTAATAAAGCCCCTCGTGTTTTCTAGTTTTTTGTATTTTTTCTATTTTTAAAACCAAAAACAAGCAGCAATTTTATTTACCAAAACATGTGGATCTTTTGTCAGTAGAAAAAATCTAGCTACCAGGAATTTCATGCCTATTTTGTTCAAATTATTTCAAAAACAAATTTATTTTTTACTTTTAATTACTATCTTTAGAAAAAATATAATTTTTATTAAAACTTGATTGATGAAATGTCAATGACCTGCTAATTATCGCCTGTGATTACCGACAAAAGATCAAAGGAACACAGGTAATAAATTTTGCGTTGTTGGGAGGATTTTCGTTTTTTCAGGGCAATAAACGACACGCTAATCTGTGTGATTCCTCCAAGACAACACCAAGTATTTTTCGGTGAAAATCGGTGTTTAGCAGTGTCCCACCAGGAAAATACTTGGTGTTGAGAGTCAGGGAATCAGTTCGCGGTGAGCTAACTGTACATGAATTTTATGCCACCAACTTTTGCTTAGGGTAAACTGATGATTAGTCACACAATATAGTGAATTTACAAATTTACTTTTATATTGAAAACACTCAGACAAGAGCTATCTCTATTTTATTGCGAACTTTTCTTGTATAAGCAACAGCGTTATGCCAGAATCTCTGACCTGTTACTTTTTGCAATGAAGGCTAATGTGAGACAGGATACAATGTATATTTATTGGCAGCGCAGCTTACATGTAGCATGTTATCCAATCTCTTTGATTTATAATCAATAAAATATTTGAAATTGAAAAATAATTTACAGATAATTTTTTAATAGCTTCTCTAAAGTGAGGCACATGTAAAAGTTTTTGTAATTTTTGGCACTAGTGTTTAGTCTGATACTAATGTCTGAATCACAAACACTTTTGATAGCTTAAGAAAATAATGTTATAAATTATAAAAGAGGAACAGAATGATCTTTGTGGGGATATTGAGATCAGAATTTTTATTGAGCAGGAAATTGCCAGGAATTTTGGATAAACCCTTACTGAATTTGGTTATCCCAGACTCTCGCTGCCATTTGGTAGGAATTTTTTTTTTATTAGGACTGCAGGATTAGAAAGTTATTTTCACATGATTCTTGGAACAAACACCAACTATCCACCCCCATGAAAAGTCCTTTTGTGACAATGTAGATAAAAGCAATATTAGCACACAAATGGATGGTTAACCCTGCTTAATAACTTTTAGGTTAAGAATACATCGGCAAACCAGTACTGAAACAAGAAAAGGAAAGGGGAATTTTTAAAATCATAAATCCAACATCCAACAACAATTGTTAAAATGAAACTCCAAAGTAAATTGTCAGAGTAAAGATACATGTAATTCATACCCGACTCCATATCAAATTTGAAAATTCTACATTTACATGCAAAAAAAAATGGCCAATCAGATTCAATACTTAACTGCAGGACTTTTAACCTATTGGTTAGAAATTATAATCTTCAGATAGCAATTGCTTAAAAATAAAAGTGTTCAGCTCACAATTTCTTGTAGTTTATGTTTTCAGGTTTTCATCAAGGAGACAGCCTTGAGTGTACCATAAAACTTATAAAGGGCTTTAAATCCATTTGCCTGTAGTTTTTTTAACATCTTCAAGACATTATGTGCATGATGTCACTCCCAGTTTTCATGGACATTGACACTATGAGTGCCTTAGTTCTAAATGTCGTCTTTTTATTTATTGAGACAGCCACATGTGCATTGTGGCTGTCTCGTGTCATGGTTTTGTAATTGTTTTTCTCTGTTGCCATTTATGCCATGTCTTTGGACTTTGTGATTATCACTTCTCTAATTCCTTCTTTATTATAACATGTACTGTCGTCGCTATAATCAAATGTTTGTTTTGCTTAGCAAGGAAGTAATAATCATTCTCTGTAAATTTCAAATGTGCTTCATGTCACCTCAATTTGATCCTAAAAGTGATAACTAGTTGTCCTGTGAATTGTGAAAGTCACTGTACATCATTATTTGTATTTCCAGTTCTTTTTATTTTCTGATTTCTGTAGCTTATTCCTGTGCACCGAAGAGTTAAAACCCTGTTAACATCAACTCATGATTGTAAAACCAAGACAAACTGACTCCAACTACTATAGATTTAATGAAAAACTACATGGAAATTACCTCAATTTATTTTGTAACATTAAATCTTAACTGGAAGTGATCTGACAAAAACATATTCTTGTATACCCTGGCCTTGATCGAAAAAAAAATTTACTGATGTTGGTCCTTACATTCACCCTTTACAACTTGAACCATGCTTTTCTTTGCAATGGACCGATTCAGAAATGCAATGGCATTATGGGATTGTCATTGTTCTGAACGTCCTTATTGGTCCAAACGTATTTTATGAGTACGCTGAGCTTGCGCAATGTCATTTAAGAGGACGGAAATTCAATATCTGAATCGTTCCATTGTAATTGATTCAGTCATGAAATAGTATCTGGCAGACCCAAAATTATGCAACCTTGACAATATTTCATGGTCCAGTGCTCAGGTAGTTTTTGTGGTTAGGTCTGTTTCTCAAAAACTACAAGTGGTAAGTGAATGATATTTGTTATATGAAGGTTAATTATGACATTCTGCCATAAGGCTTTTGACCTTGACCTCACGTTCACAGTGTAATTACCAGGCTAAGTTTTACTGTTAGACCAGTTTCTCAATGTCTGTGTTTAGCCTGAGTTTTTCAGTCACTAGTACTGAAGTATTTTTGTCTGTTTCCAGATGAGAATCTCTTCTTTTGAAGTTTGAGGTGTCCTGATTTTGCAGTATTTATGAAATTTAATATCTTTTCTTTCAGAACGGTACATCTATGCAGGAGATTGGCAGACAAAAAGCTGATCATTATCAAACAAATTCCTGTGGAACAAATGACAAAAGAAGAACGACAAGCTGCTTTAAATGAAGTCAAAGTATTGTCAATGTTGAGTCATCCTAATATTATCCAGTATTATGAGAATTTTTTAGAAGACAAAGCCTTAATGATTGTGATGGAATATGCACAAGGTTTGTAACAACACAATAGATTCATTTATTTTCAAAAATTTGAAATGCTTAAATATTGTTGCATGTTTTTGGGGAGACTGAAATTTGAAAAGGTTTATAATTCTATATACGTTTTTTTTCTTGGATGATTTATCGTGTGGCTTAAATTTAATCAACAAAAATTTGGTTAAATATACAATTATCTGGAGTGTATGGTGGCATAGTTCTGCCCCCTACTTGTCAGATAATTAAGAAGACTTGTCAGATATTTATGTCAACATGTCAGATAATTATGTTGACTTGTCAGATAGTTATGTTCACTTGTCAGATAAAAAATATATTACTATGTGGCCAATTAACCAGCTTACGCCAATGTGTGTCATCTAAAAAGCCACATAAATATCTGACAAGTTGACATAATCATCTGACAAGTCGACATAATTATCTAGCAAGTCGACTTAATTATCTGACATGTCGATTTGTCAGATAATAATGTTGACTTACTAGAAAAAATGTCAAGTTGTTAGATGTTTATGTCGACTTGTTAGATAATTATGTCGACTTGTCAGTTAATTAAGTCAACTTGTCAGGTAATTATGTTGACTTCTGGAAGACACACATTGGCATAAGCTGGTCTATTTGTCACATAATAATATAATTTTTTATCGGACAAGTCAACAAAATTATTTGACATGTTGACATAAATATCTGATAAGTCTACTTAATTATCTGACAAGTAGGGGGCAAAAATGTGGAATGTGACAAAGAAGACAGAAAAAATCTTTCCAAAAAGAAAGTAACATTACCTTTAAAGGGGAGACAATCTGTGATATCAAAAGGTAATAAAAGGTAAAAGGTAAAGGTAAGTTTTATTTACAGATATTCATCTTTTAAACCAATGACCAGATTAACACCCTTGTAGCAATTGTGAGTTTCTCGCATTGTCACAAGGTTTGTTGATTTAAAAAAACTGCATCAAATATCTTGTCCTTTGGAAATTAAACCAGCCCATGGGTGCTGCTGTGACATTAGTAGATAGAACTACATGTACACATAAACCAAGCTGTTTTATTGCTTGTATATTTGTCTTTTTTCACATCGACAAACAAATACTGAAGCTAAGAGGAAGAAAAGGAAAAAGTCTAGAATGTAAATTTTAAAATCAAGGCAACACAAATAGAGACAACATGACAAGGATAGATCAGATAGACAAAAATGAAAAAAGGACATTGCAAAGCTAAAACAGAAGCAGTATGAACCCCTTGCAAAATACTTGAAGTATTATCAGCGTAAGCATGATCTGATCTACGTGTGGGACCCTTCACACTGATCAAAAAAGTTTGTTGTTAAGTCATAGTTGGTGTTTGCCACTTTGGTAATAAACTCTGGATCCACTAAAAAATGTGTCTATTCTTATCTGGGAAATAGAAACATTGTTCTGATCTATCAAACCATGATGACAACCTTGAAATAAATAAAAAAATAAAGTTCTGATTTTATGTTTTCTATACTGTGACTAGCTGATTTGTTACTCTGAATACTGAATTTTCAATTTCGACAGAAATTGATTTATTTGTATGTCAGATCCATTGAGAATTTTTGTAATCTACAATGAAATAATGGTTATGGTGGATTTCAACTGCTTTGTTGTTTTTATTTTCAATGAAGAATTTATATTTTTTTGAAAGTGTATATTTTAAACACTGTTTATGGGTTTTTATTTTTGCAGGTGGTACTTTGATGGACTTTTTGCAGCAACGGAATGGTATTCTATTAGAAGAAGAGGTAACATATTATTTTGATGATACAGGTTGTGCGCAATTTACATTTGTATTGAACAAAGAGATTTAGATCAGTTTACTCGAATGCTTGACAACCAGCTACATTTTTGTATTACAAATGCTAGCACTGAATGTATCTTCTGTTTAGAAGACATCATTTTTTTCATCTTGTCAAATACACCATTGATGGAATAAAATTAATGACGCATGTGCATTTCAACATACATTTTCCAGGTTTGAAAAAAATAACATTTTGATATCATGTATTGCACTAACAGTAGATTTTCTCTATTTTTAGCCATATCATGTTTTTGAAATACATTAGTTTTGTCCAATTTATCAGAATTGGTGTGTTTTTTTTTAAGATGATAAGATGTACATTTCTTGGTCTTAGGAAGTATTCAGGATTTTGAAAATTTCCAGTGCATTTAATATTTTAGATTCAATCCATATAAAAAATTCTTTGGTTTTGGGGTTTTCTTATTGCCATGAAATATACATAAGTACAAAATTTTGACATTAAAATTTACTAGTACTTGTATGTAATTAGTTGAAACTGTGAAGTAAGATATTTATTTGTATTTAATTCTTGAAAACACCAAATATTGTATGAAAATTACAGGAAGAAACTTATTGTCAAATTATTTTAACTGTATATTTTTTAAAGAAAATCAGCCAAAAATAAGGTTCAAAGAGTTTAGATGAAGACCATTTTAATATGAAATGCAACGAAAATTGTTATTACTGTATATGTACTGGGAAGTTTTAATAATGAGGCAAAAAAATTTAACTCACCTACATATGATGTAACTGTCTGTCAACTCCTGCTCTGATTTAAAGCAGATAGAAATGTGAATATGTTCATTGATGCTATGTGGCCAATAAAATATTATTTGCAGAAAATTGAAAAACTAGAGAATGTGTCTATAAGACACGGATGCCCCACCAACAAATTTATCACAATAAATGACCTAAGTTCATCAGCCATAAAAGTTAGTTCCATGTCACTGAACATCAGGAAGTACAATTACAAATGATTTTATTCAATAAACTTTTGTTGAATAATGGAAAGTAACAAAAATTTACCAAAGTCACTCAAGCATGAAATATAGGTCAAAGACACTTAATTGGCCTTGATTTGGATAGAAGTTGTCAAGTTGATTTATTTTGATGCAACAACATTGCAACATCAAGGTAATTAATTTGATGAAATATTATATTGGTATAATGCCTAGTTGCTGAGAAATGGACTTTAACGCAAAATTTAACAAAGGTCACTCAAGCCTAAAATGTAGGTCATGGATCCCTAATTGTTGGTGAATCTGGTAGTACTAATCAAGGTGCATGTACTGATGTAATATTATCAAAATACTACAAGGGTTTGCCAGTTTATAGTCCTAAATGCATAACTTAACATCGGGACAGACGGACGGATGTACATACCGACAAGGGTAAATCTATATGCCCCTTCCACTTCGTGACGGGGCATAAAAAATAAAAACACCCAATGTTTATGTGAAAAAACTACTATGTTGTGTGCATTGATTTCAACAATGCATTTTTACATCTTTTAGGAGATTCTGAAGTACTTTGCACAGATGTTACTGTCATTACAACATGTCCATTCCAAACAGATATTACACAGAGATCTAAAAACACAGAACATATTACTGGATAAAAGGAAAGAAGTGGTCAAAATTGGAGATTTTGGAATTTCTAAAGTTTTAAGCAGTAAGAGCAAGGCTTATACAGTAAGTCACTTTATGTATAAACTAAAGGTTTTGATATTATATTGGTACATGTATTAAATGTTGTTTTATTTATTTCCATGTTGAAATTGCATTACCGGTATTAAGAGTCAGAAAATTTTGAGTGAATACTAAAAATATATGAAAGTCAACATAAATAGATCTATGTTTAAATTGTTTCTGAAATTATTTTAATCTAGTCAGAGACGAAGCAGATAAAATATGTTACAAATTTCTTAGACCTTTATCAAAGGTTAATAAATGCTGGTATAATTATTGTTGTATAAAAATACATATTCAAAACATTTAACATAAATATTCATTGATTTTTATTTTGTTTTTATCTAGGTTGTTGGAACTCCATGTTATATTTCACCAGAGTTGTGTGAAGGAAAACCGTATCCTTTTTCATACTATTTTAGTCTGTTTTGTATGGCCAAGAATGATATATCTTTTCGCTAATTTGTATCAATTAGTGATGTGAATGCACCTGTCAAATAGACCTTTGTTGAGTTTTAGGATTTAGATTCACCAATACTTATTTCCCAGAATCACTACAAAACTTTAAAACACACATAAAAAAAAGGAAAAATGCCTTGAGTTTGGGTTTCAAGTTTTTGCTCTTGATCATGTGGAAGAGGGCATGTTGATGATTTAGAGCAAACAAACAGAAACTCAAATATTTGCTTATAGAAGTCACAGAAAAGCCCATTTTTAGCTCACCTGACCGGAAGTGTCAGTGTGAGCTATTGCCATCACTTGGCGTCTGTCGTCCGACGTCTGTGGTCCATCCATTAACTTTTCACATTTTCATCTTCTCCTCTGAAACTACTGAAGCAAATTCAGCCAAACTTTACAAGAATGATGTATAGAAGGTCCTTTACAAAGATTGCTCATTTTGTTCCGACCAGATTAAAAACATGGCCGCCAGCGCAGAACTTAGGTTCGAAATTGAACCCTATGGGTAAAAACACATTTTCATCTTCACCTTTGAAACTGCTGTAGCAAATTCAACCAAACTTTACAGGAATGATGTACTTAAGGTCCTTAACAAAGATAGCTCATTTCGTTCTGATCAGATAAAAAACATGGCGACGAGCACGGAACATGGTTTAACATTGGACCCTATGGGAAAATCACATTTTCATCTTCTCCTCTGAAACCACTGAAGCAAATTCAACCAAATTTTACAGGAATGACATATGGAAGGTCCTTTACAAAGATTACTCATTTCGTTCTGATCTGATAAAAAACATGGCTGCCAGCGTGGAAATTATGTTTAACATTGGACCCTATGGGAAAAATCACATTTTCATCTTCTCCTCTGAAACCGCTGAAGCAAATTCAACCAAACTTTACAGGAATGATGTACTGTAGGTCTTTCATAAAGATTGCTTATTTCCTTTTGAACTGATAAAAAACATGGCCACCAGTACCAAACATAGTTTAACATTGGACCTTATAGGAAAAATCACATTTTCATCTTCTCCTCTGAAACCACTGAAGCAAATTCAACCAAACTTAACAAGAATGATGTACTAAATGTTCTTAACCAAGATTGCTTATTTCGTTCCGATCCGACAAAAGACATGGCCGCCAGCACCAAACATAGTTTAACATTTCATCATCTTCTCTGAAACTATTCAAGCAAATTTAACTGAATGCATAGAAAGTCCTCTTCAAAAATTACTCATTTCAATAGGATCAGACAAAAAACATAGGTGCTAAACATTAGACCCCATTGGTAAAAAACTTCATTTTTGGCATTTTGTCAGGTGAGCGATATAGGCTCAGTCTCTGAGCCTCTAGTTTTGAGGTTCTAGTAATTGCTATACTAGTGAGGTCAAGGATGTGCTTAATTTGAATCAGTGTACATGGATTTATATATGTTTTCATATATGTTTTCATATGAAAATTAAATACTTCTAATATAGGTTTCCAGAATAAATCACAAAACTGAACAGGCGCCAAAATTATACTTAATTGATGTACAACATTTCAATGACGTTTTTTTAGCATGTTTTAAATAATAAACAGTTTGTAACATTTTACAAAGAATTTACTTCAGAATGTACAATATGTATTAGGGGCCATTTAAAACTTTCTGCAGAGTACATAAACTTCACAACAAATTCTTAGATGAAGACTAATTCTCAAAAAACTGGACTTTTGTTATTCTCTTTAAGGTAGATAGACACTGTTGCGCTGCGCAATTCAATCGGGCATTAGAAAAATAAAGAGTCGGATACAGGGTAGGTTTGATTTTCGAGCCGGAACAGTAATTTGACAGCTTTTCCTTTGTGACGTCATAATTGAATGACAGATGTAAAACGTCATATTTCGTTTACTTTGCCGTGAATTAACTCCCTTCTCCCGTAAATAATGTTTAATACGGACACTTTGTAAAATATCTCTGTTTAAAGTATGGTGACATATTTATTTTTTAATGCTTATCAATAAATTACATCATAAACTATCTGTTCACAAAAATACAAGAAATTCTCATGGATAAAAAGTTGATTCCTATTAAGCTAAAAGTTGCCTTTCCATATTTCCCCTGTGCATTCTATGTAAATTTAGGTGAAAAAATGGCTAAAATGAGCAAACTTTGATCTCAATTCTAGAAAAAGCAAGCATGATAACCCATACTTTTTATTACAGATTTCGGGTAAGTAGGATTGGTTCTTCAATTGTCCCGACTTACAACAAAATCTCATGGATATGAATGATACTGTCTATCTACCTTAAGACATTTCAGAATGTATACATTATGGTATTACTTGTCATAACTTTTCTTTAACTTTGAAATAGTTACAATCAGAAGAGTGATATATGGGCTTTAGGATGTGTATTGTATGAGTTGGCTAGTCTGAAGAGGGCATTTGAAGCAGCGGTATGATAACAATACCAGATTTGCAGTTAATTTCATGTCTGCAGATAAAAAACAACAAAATACTATAATTTCAGTTTAATTCATGTCTGCAGATTTCTACAGATCAGTTCTGCAAAACTAAGAATTCAATAACGTTGTTGAATTTGTAATTCTTCCTATATGTTCAACCACAACTTGGCCAAAATTTTTTAACTTGATATTTCAATTTTTTTTTAATGTTTTGTAAGCTGTCTATTGTATACAGCTTGTATATAAAGTTCTATTAAAATCTGTAGCCAAATAGAAAGTTTTACTATGGTTAACAAATTCGTTAATTCAATGAGGTTTACCTAGGGATATCTCATGGCCAGTCATGGGTCCATCGGATAAAGACTTGTCATTTCTATAAGACCGCAAAAAAATTTGCAGTCGTATTATGGTATGGCGCAGTCGTCTGTGGACAGCATTGATTCTAGCGGATGGATTGTTGTCAAATTTTAGTATGATGTTTGTTGGCACATGCTTAAGTCTGGGTTCTAATTTCGTGTTCCTTGCCCCACCCGTTTTAGAAAAAGGGGCCAAAAAAAGGGTTAAATTGGGTATTTTTGTGTCTGTGGACAACATAACTTTTGTTCTATTGTACGGATCATTTTCATATTTAAGTATGATGTTTCTTGGCACATGCTTAAGCCCAGGTTTTAATTTCACCTTTCTTGCCCTGCTTGTTTCAGAAAAAGGGGCAAAAAGGGCCAAAAAGGGGTTAAATTAGGTATTTTCATGCCTGTGGACAGCATAACTTTGGTTCTAGTTGACGGATTGTTTTTGAATTTTAGTATGATGTTTCTTGGCTCATTCTTGAGGACAGTTTTTTTCCTTTAGTTTGTGGCACCACCCATTTCAGAATTAGGGGCCAAAAAGGGTTAAATTGGGTGTTTTCACATATTTGATTGTAGAATGTTTAGTATTTATCAGATTTTGATGGCCTTTTTTCAGTGTACTCCTTAGAAAATTTTCAGTCTGTAGTATGCCAATGGATTTCATGTGGCATATACCGTTCAAGAGATAAATGGGCCCAAAAGGGGCGAATTTCAAAAATTATTATTTTTTTTAATTTTTAGTCCGATTTTGATGCAGTTTCTTGCAATGGATTCCTTATGACAAATTAACATAGCCCTGCACCATCAGATTTTGTATAACTTGTATCCTTTCCAAGCTATTAGGGGCCCAAACATGACAAAAACTGTAAACATGCAGATTGCTAAAAGTTTTATTTTTCATCTGATTTTAATTTTTCTTTAGATTCCTCTCATTGTAGGCTTTCAGTAATATGTCAACAGATTTGGCACAGCTCTTACTGTTTCTGAGCTATAAGGGGTCAAAGGGGTCAAAATTGCAATTTTTTAGAAACATGTGAAATCTTTATTTTACATCAGATTTTGATGGGATTTTTTTCTTTGGATTCCTCTCGTTGCAAGCTTTCAGTAGTATTCCAACAGATTTGATGTAGCTCTTACAGTTTTCAAAAGGGGCCAAAATTGCAATTATCAGAAATATGTGAAATCTTTATTTTTCGTCATGTTTGATGGGATTTTTTTCTTTGGATTCCTCTCATTGTAAGCTTTCAGCAATATGGCAATGTATTTGACGTAGCTCTTATCATTTCTTCCAAGCTATAAGGGTTAAAAGGGCCAAAATTGCAATTATTAGAAATATGTGAAATCTTTATTTTTCATCAGATTTTGATGGGATTCTTTTCTTTGGATTATTCTCATTGGTATGGCAATAGATTTTGGGTTGATCTTACGCTTTCCAAGCTATAAGGGGTCAAAGGGTCAAATTGCAATACATGTATTTCAAAATATGTGAAATCTTTATTTTTCATTGGATTTCAATCTGAGTTTTTTTCTTTGGATTTCTCTTGATGTAAGCTTTTAGTTGGTGTAGCTGTGGTAGTCAACAGATTATGCTTAGCTCTTACGATATCCTATAAATAAGGGATTATAAGGGCTAATTTTTATTTTTACTAGTTTGTGTCCAGTTAATTAATGTGTCAATGTTCTTACTGTGTCCACATTCATTTTTAGTATACATTTGTTCAAGTTTCAGTGGTCGACATGCTGTGCTCAGCATAGCCCTTTATTTATTCCTTGTATGGATTTTGATATCCGTAGGCAGAATTTTAGAAAATCATTTATTTCACCTTTTGAAAGTATTCAGAGAATGCCAAGTTTTTGTAGAAAGTGCCAAAACTTGAATCATTGCAAAGATACCAAATTCTATAACCCTAAAGTTACCAAATTTGTTAACAGTTACCAAATTTGTTAATAGTTACCAAATTCAATAACATTATTGAATTCTGAGTTTTACAGAACTGAGATGGCCATTTTCAACAACTACTGTGTATTCAGTTTGTATGAAAATTAATTACAAAGAATGCCAATTAAATAAATATGAATGAATTATGTGAGTTTCTTTTCTTATATGAAATTTCTAAATTTAAGGCATACCATATATTTGGTTATTTTCACATGAGCTATGTTTATGATTTTGATGTAAAACTTGATAGGGAAATTTTTGCTTTGTTTTATAGTTCACCTTGTTCTGTTTTATTTAATATATTTAAATGGGGGGGGGGATTTACACATATGTTAATTTTTGTACTTGATTGTCAACTATGAACAGTGAAAATTAAAGACAAGCAAAAATATCCTGATGTAAGGTAATTTTCTTACATAACTTTCTTAATACTGCATAAACTACTTTGATAAATTGAAGAGTATTTTTAGAATTTGTGTAGAGCTTATTGTAGTTTATTGGTAAGTCACACAAAAAGTTGTAATTCATCTCCATTAAACTCTTATCCGCTGTCATTTACAAACATGTACATTATCGAAAACTACAGAATTTATTGTAATTAGAATATTTTCCATTATGTTTCCCAAATATCAGTGATTTTCAACTGTTATTTTTTTCTTCAGAATTTACCAGCTTTAGTAATGAAAATAATGAGAGGAACATTTGCTCCAATATCAGTTAACTATAGTGATGAACTAAAAAGTCTGATATTGAGTATGCTCCACTTAGATCCAAACAAACGACCCACCATTAACCAGATCATGGCACAACCTATTGTTATAAATGCTTTGATGTTTCTACATACAGATATGGGTATGCTGAAATGTACAAGGTAACTCTTTTCTTTTTCAATTTAGGCATTCTGTTAAAAGTGAGAGAAGGAATTTTTGAAGTTGTACACTTTGACACTTTTAAGTATTGAAATTGAAAGCAAAATCAATTGAGGTAGTTGCCACCATTGATTACTGACATTTTGTCAGATATGCAGACTCCTCGGTCTTTTTCCATATATATAACATCTAAAATATTTTGGCCATGAACACCCAATAATCATGTTATATTCCAAAAGCATGAACCTTCGGACAAATTTCAAGAAATCCTTCACTAGATTTTCAAGAATTACAAATTTCTATACAAAGCCTTTGAAAACCTCATAAAAAGGGACATTTCCTGCCAAATTTTCTCTAAAAATGAAGCCCATGAATCTTTTATTTTCTCTTGTTTAATGTCAACCTTTCATTAAGTCCTACAAGTTCAGAACACTTTTTGTCTCACCCGCGACGAAAGTCGCGAAAGCGAGACATAGGCGTGCAAAGTATGACGGCGACGGCGTTAACTTTTACTATAATACAGGATATTTTGAAAACCCTTTGATGTAGGAACATCATATTTGGTACAGTGGTAGTACTAATCAAGTGCTACCTGATGGACATAAAATCATGTGACCTTGACCTCAATTGCACAGTCCAGTGACCACGTTAAGTTTCTCTGATTAGATCTGTATCTCAATTACTGTAAGTGGTAGGTCAATGATATTTCGTATATAGGTTGGTCTTGAGTAGTACATGTCAGTCTGGCATATGACTTTTGTCCTTGACCTCAATTTCACGGTCTAGTGACCACGTTAAGTTTCTCTGATTAGATCCATATCTCAATTACTGTAAGTGGTAGGTCAATGATATTTGGTATATAGGTTGGTCTAGAGTATAGTACATGTCAGTCTGGCATATGACTTTTGTCCTTGACCTCAATTTCACGGTCTAGTGACCACGTTAAGTTTCTCTGATTAGATCCATATCTCAATAACTATAAGTGGTAGGTCAATGATATTTGGTATATAGGTTGGTCTTGAGTACTACATGTCAGTCTGGCATATGCCTTTTGTCCTTGACCTCAATTTTACGGTCCAGTGACTACATTAACTTTCTCTGATTAGATCCATATCTCAATAACTATAAGTGGTAGGTCAATGATATTTTGTATATAGGTTGGTCTTGAGTAGTACGTGTCAGTCTGGCATATGACTTTTGTCCTTGACCTCAATTTCACGGTCTAGTGACCACGTTAAGTTTCTCTGATTAGATCCATATCTCAATTACTATAAGTGGTAGGTCAATGATATTTGGTATATAGGATGGCCTTGAGTAGTACATGTCAGTCTGGCATATGACTTTTGTCCTTGACCTCGATTTCACGGTCTAGTGACCACCTTAAGTTTCTCTGATTAAGTCCATTTTTCAATAACTATAGGTGGTAGGTCAATAATATTTATTATGTAGGTTGGTCTTGGGTATTACATGTCAGTCTGGCATATGACTTTTGTCCTTGACCTCAATTTTACAGTCTAGTGACCATGTTAACATGGTTAAGTTTGTCTGATTAAGTACATTTCTCAATAACTAAATGGTAGGTCCCTAATATTTATTATGTAGGTTGGTCTTGGATAGTACATGCCAGTTTGACATATGCATTTTGTCCTTGACCTCAATTTCATGGTCTAGTGAACAAAGTTAAGTGTTTCTGATTAGAATAGTTTCTCAATTATTGTTAGTGGTACAGTAATAATATTTGGCTTGTAGGTTGCTCTTGGGTAGTACATGACTGTTTTAGCAACAAGCAGGGACGGGCAAGACATCTATTAGGGTCCACTCTTGTTATTAAATTCTCATTACTTTCATTTGAAGATGGCAACTACATTATGCAATAGTTTAGATTAAGGGCAAGAATTGCAATAATATTGCTGTTTATTTATCTATTTTTTAGGGGTGTTGTCCAATTCATATTTCAGAAACTGAAGGATTGTAGGTAAATTGCATTTCAAATTTTGATTTTCAACCAATGATGTTACATTATTTATATTCTTGGCCAATCAAACTTTGGTGGTGTACATATTCAAAATGCTCCAGTTTAAAAAATGATTGTTTACTTTACATACTTTTGTTGCTATTTAAAAATAAAGGCACTGATTAATATCTTATTAAATGCCTAACATTATTTAGTCACAAATTATTTCACTGATTAGTGGCATATTTTCGTCAAAGATTTTTAAGCTAATTTTATATTTACTTTGAACTCAGATTTTTGACAAATTGTTTTTCATAGGACATTTCACTTATTTTATGTACATGAATATTAATTCCCAAATAATCTATTTTTTGCAAAATCAGGATAATGTTCAAAATCATACATTTATTTGCAGTGTTGGGGATGTTTGTCTTTGAGAGTATGTTAAAATAATGCTATTTATAGTTTTGTGGTACTAAAGACTAATTTCGTGCCATTTTATTTACAGTAGAGTTCACAGACCAATGCCATCTTCAACTTTCAGCAGAATGTCAATCCGGGGAAATCATCCCTCAAGAGGTAAGTGTTTGAATGAAGACAGACATTGTCACAGAACAAATTTTATCCCATTCCAAAATTAAGTTTGCATATTGTTGTAATTTTTTCTCATGTTTTATGCCTTTTGAAGTGATACAGAGACAAATCTAAACTGACAAATGCAGATTCATAAGTATTTTCAATGAAAAAAAAAAGAAACAAAGCAAAAAAAAAAAACATTATGTTCTTGTTTAATTAAAAAAATTCAGTGAAATCAGTCTAAACTGAACCCACACTAAACCTAAAACCTGTCTATATTGAAACATAAAAACCCTGGAATATTTAATCATAAAAACCTTGAAACCTTGGAATATTGAAACATAAAAACCTTGAAACCTTGGAATATTGAACCATAAAAAAACTGAAACCTATCTATATTGAACCATAAATAACCCTTAAACTTGTGGATATTGAACCATAAAAACCCTGAAACCTGGGATATTGAACCATAAAAACCATGAAACCTGTCTATATTGATCCATAAAAACCCAGAAACCTGTCTACATTGAACCATTAAAACCTTTAAAACTTTTATATTGAACCATTGAAAAACCTTGAAACCTGTCTATATAGAACAATCAAAACCCTGAAACCTGTCTGTATTGAACTATAAACCTTGAACCCTTTCTATATTGAACCATAAATAATACTGATACCTGTCTATATATAAGCATAAAACTAAGAAACCTGTCTATATTGAAGAATAAAACCCTGAAACCCTTTTTTATATTGAACCATAAAAACCCTGAAACCTTTCTGTATAGAGCAATAAAACCCTGAAACCTGTCTGTATTGAACCATTAATTACCCTTAAACCTGGTGATATTGAGCCATAAAACCCTGAAACCTGAAGATATTGAACCACAAAAACACTGAAACCTTACTTTGTATATTGAATCATAAAAACCCTAAAACTTGTCTATATTGAGCCATAAAACCCAGAAACCTGTCTACATTGAACAATTAAAACCCTTAAACCATTTATATTGAACCATTAAAAACCCTGAAACCTGCCAATATAGAACAATCAAACCCTGAAACCTGTCTATATAGAACAATAAAAACCCTGAAACCTGTCTGTGTTGATCAATAAACCTTGAAACCTGTCTATACATAATCATAAATAACCCTGAAACATATCTACATTGAACCATAAAAACCCAGAAACTTGTCTATATTGAACAATAAAAACCCTGAAACCTATGAATACTGAACCATAAGAACCCAGATACCTCTCTAGATCGAACAATAAAACCCTGAAACCTGTCTATTGAACCATAAATACCCCTGAAACATGTTGAGCACATTTTTCAAGAGAATAAACCTTGATTAAGACAATGTCACTGTAATAAGTCCTGCCTCTTACTTCTGTAGTAGTTTCCTCCTATTGTCGGAGTACCACTGTTTCTATCAGGAAAAGGTGTAGAAAATTTGCTTCAATCACTATGTTTTTGTACAGTGGAACTTAGATAGCTTGAATTCACAAGGGAGTGATTAAACCACTTGAAGACAGAGGTGTGTTGAGCTATTGTAGGTCGAACTGTGTGTAAATTGGAACAAAGGGTCCACATAAAGGGTTCGAGATATCCATGGTGTTCCAAGTTATTGCAGTTTGAGCCATCAAAGGTCAACTGTACTTTAAAACATATATACAGGTATATGTCAGTGTGTCACCAAGGATATTTACATTGGAATTTATATACAATGTCATTTCATAATATTAGTTCAAATGCATCCTAGAAGTAATTGTTATAAAAAAAATATTTATTGATGTTTTTTCTTTAAGAATCTATACCTACCAAACCTACCACATTAAGTTCAGTATTTTATTGGGGAAGTGGAATAGGCAGACCAGTGAAGATGGGGCTACCCTCCACAGATACACAGCTTATACAGGTGTCAACTGGTAGGACACAAAAAGCAGGAGTCACAAAAAATGGTAGATTGATTGTATGGGAGGTAAATCTTTTAAATGCTTGTTGCAGTGAAGTGAACTCTTGTACATGTATACATATGGGGAAATGTAATTTAATTTTATTTGAGAGCATGATTCTGATTGGTTAAATTGAATTGAGCAGTCCAGGTTATAATGTGTTATGTGAATATTTTTATTATCATGACTTTCGTATATGAAGTACTCATGAGTTTATCAAAAATTGTCAAAAAATAGTTCTATAAATGTATTTCATTCTACAACATAGAATCTTGAAAAGTTAAATTAAACAAAGTATTTTGAGTTTCTAAGCAGGGAATACTTGAAAACTGTTCACAGTGTATGCCAGTAAGGGTTCAAAGGTGGAAATTGGGGAGCGTGTTTGACTCCCACCTAATAGGAATTCTTCAAGACTTTTTACTGAATGCAATATAACTTGTCCTACACCATTCCTCACATAATGGGTGATGGTTACATAGCTGTAGATGTTTACAACTGGTCTCCCTCCTTAGGTTCATTTCCGTCTTATTTCCCTTAGTTACATCTGTTTAATGAATGGAATACACCTTCCATATTATTTTGTCCCGCCTGGTGTCACCACTGCACTATCAGGTTTTGTTTTATGACGTCGTGATACCGGGAAAATTCAAGCACAAGGAACATTTTTTGAACATGTGTAAAATATTAGTTTTCCCGTGAACTTCCTGATAGTGCTGCAGCGACACCAATCCAGAAAAGCAGGAAGGAGAATTCCATTATGAGACTGGAATGTCAGTATACTATGCTTCCATGTTATTCATATAAAAATATAAAACAAGGTTATGTAGGGGGGTCCTGTAGGGGTCCCCCTTGCACAGAATCGTACTTCAGAATTGGATGAAATCACATATTTTGTTAGGTTGTTTTGGCTTTCCATATTAAAATCAGTGTACTCATGTATCATGCATATTTTTAGGGCTCTTTTTCACAAATCACCTGTCAAAAAGGCCTTGGTATGTTTCATGCTAAAAAGACCCCCTATATAATCTATTAAAAATTTTATATCATTCTTAGGCATACTAAAGGTCCATGAAATCAAAGGAAAAAAAAAAAACATTGGATAATTATTTCTGAATGACCATATAACAAATAACTCACTTTCATTTTAGTCATCATCTGTAGCTGGTACAGACACATTGATCCCAGGAGCTACTGATATTCCAGCGCCTACCTTTATACCTCGGTATTTGGAGGGACAGTCAGCGGTTAATATACAACATGTTGCCTGTGGAGATTTTCATACAGCTTGTCTAACAGGTAAATAAAAAATAATACTAACAAGGAGGTGCTTTCACTTTACTACATGTTTACCCACAGTCATTTTACTGTTCAGTGTGTTGAGGTTGCATTTTGCAGCACTATGCATAGTCCTTTTTTTCCCATTTGGGTATATGTTTAGTCTTGCACATAATGATTTTGAATGTTATTTCAATGTTTTTTCATTGAATTGTAGCTTGGTAATGGTTTAACATGTTTTCATACTAGCTATCACTTTGCTTAAAGAAGCTTCTAATACATGGTCCAGTGGCTGACACAGACAGTTGTCCATTTGCCAGGGACAAGTAAAAGTCCTATTCTGACAAGTGAAAGTCAGTCAGTATTTATTAAGCCATTTATCAATGAATAAAGCTTAAAAATGACATTTTAATTATGAAAAACTAATTCTGAATGATAACTAAATTAAATTAACCCTTATCGTGCTATTTTGTTTTATGGAAAATCAGCGGTTTGCATTTATTTGCAAATTTATGCAAATTATATGCAAATGAAGCAACTGATTCTGAAGATGTTTATTGTTTACTACAGAGGTAGTATAGGTGAGCACAGGGTGGGGTGGGTGGGGTGAGGAGGTGGGGG
>MJUU01047115.1:18158-41848 GCA_002080025.1 Modiolus philippinarum | reverse complement strand
TTTTAAATTTTAGAGAAATTCCCTGCTATCACTTTATTAGAAATAATTATTTGTTACATAATCAAGAGCAAAAAAGTGTTTTGTACAAATTTTACATTTTTTTGCAAAAATACTTTCATAAACTATACTTATTTCACAATTTAATAATAATTGTATATAACTGTATATTGTTCATTTAGTTATCAATGCAAACATCCTTGTCAGTTAATATTGAAGTTGCATCTAAACTTCAATGCCTGTATAACTTTACAGCTGACCTGCGTGGCTATGCCATGGTGATTTTCAAAATGGCTGCCAAAAAAGGTGGGAAAATTCAACATTGTCCGATTTCAATGAAATTTGGTTTCCAAATAGATTTTGATGTTGCATCTTCAAAACTGATGTTAAAAATTGTTCGTTGACCGCCATTTTCAAAATGGCCACCAAAAAAGGCGGGAAAATTCAACATTGTCCAATTTCAATGAAATTTGGTTTCCAAATAAATATTGATATTGCGACTTCAAAACCTGTGTTGAAAATTGTTTGTTGACCGCCATTTTAAAATGGCCGCCACAAAAGGCGGGAAAATTCAACATTGTCCGATTTTAATGAAATTTGGTTTCCAAATAGGTTTTGATGTTGCATCTTCAAAACTGATGTTAAAAATTGTTCGTGGACCGCCATTTTCAAAATGGCTGCTAAAAAAGGCAGAAAAATTCAATATTGTCTGATTTCAATAAAATTTGGTTTCTAATTAGGTATTGATGTCGCAACTTTAAAACTAATGTTAAAAATTATTTGTTGACTGCCATTTTCAAAATGGCCACCAAAACAGGCAAGAAATTTCAACATTGTCCTATTTCAATGAATTTTTTTTGTACAAATAGATATTGATGTTGTGACTTCAAAACTGATGTTGAAAATTGTTGGAAGGCCGCCATTTACAAAATGACGTCTCGATTTCGAAACTGGTGTCAAAAGTGGTCCTTAGCAAGAACGTTTTTTGTCAAAAAAGCCCAACATAGAAATGTAGTAAAACATGATCAGACTTTAAATACTGTTCAAGATATTGGTGGTGTTCGAGGTACTTAAGTTTGAGACTGAAGATCAACTGTATAACTTACAATGTTACCATGATTGTGGCATCTGAAAGCCAGGTGAGCGATACAGGCTCCTGAGAGCCTCTAGTTTACCTTTTATGGGCCATTTAGGGCTTGCTATATGGTGTGAGGTTCCTCACTGTGTTGAAGGCTGTATGTTGACCCCTAGATGCTTTGTTTTGGGACGTTTCAACCTGGATATGGGATGTTGTCTCCTTGACATTTACCCCATTTCCTTTCTTTTTCATATTTACATTCAAGTTGACGGATGAGTTCAGCTCTTGGTCACTTTACATTGAAGAATTATGTAACCTTGCAAATGCATGCACCTCTGATAGTAGGTCAGTATCCAGGCAAAATTAGTTATACCCGTGGCAAACAAAGTTTGGGGGGGTATATAGGAATCACCCTGTCCTTCCGTCTGTCTGTCTGGCCATCCGTCTGTCCATTCGTCCGTACGTCACACATATTTTCGTGGCATTTTTCTCAGCAACCACACATGACAGCCACTTGATATTTGGTATGGTGCATCAGTAGAGGGTCCTATAATGCGCCTCCCCTTTTTGGCCGAATCGAATCACCATTTCCTGTTTACCGACTTTGTGCCTTTTCAATTTTTATTTTCAAAATTGTGACTTTTTTGTCTCATTTTTCAAAGCAACTACACATGACAGCCACTTGATATTTGGTATGGTGCATCAGTAGAGGGTCCTATACTGCCCCTCCCTTTTTCGGTTTAATTGAATCACAACTTCCTGTTTACCGACTTTGTGTTTTTTTAACTTTCATTTTCAAAATAGTGTTTTTTTTGTGGCATTTTTCTCAGCAACTACACATGATAGCCACTTGATATTTGATATGGTGCATCAGTATGGAGTCCTATACTGTGCCTCCCCTTTTTAGCTCGCCGGGACGAATGTCCGGAGAGCTATTGTCATCACCCCGGCGTCGGCATCTTCGGCGTTGTCAGCATCGTCGGCGTCGTCAGCAAAACTTTAACCTGGCCTGTGGAATGGAGACCTGAAGAACTAGGATGTTGATATTTGGTATATGACATCCTTGTGATGAGAGCTTTCTTTTGGTACCATACTTATAGACATTTTGACCTTGACCTTGCCCTTAGGGCAATTTTTAAAAAACTTTAATCTTGCTTCTAGAAGGTAGGCTTTTAGTGGTAGGGTGTTCATATTGGGTATGTAACTTCCTTATGATGAGACCTTTCTAATCATGCTAATGGTACCATATTTGTAGACATTTTTACCTTGACCATGCCCTTAGGGCAATTTTTATAAAAACTTTAACCTTGCCTCTAGAAGGTAGGCTGTTCATATTTGGTATGTAACTTCCTTATGATGAGAGCTTTCTCGTGGTACCATATTTGTAGACATTTTGACCTTGACCTTGCCCTAAGGGCAAATTTTTGAAAAACTTTAACCTTGCTTCTAGAAGGTAGGCTTTTAGTGTTTGGGTGTTCATATTTGGTATGTTACTTCCTTATGATGAGACCTTTTTAGTTGTACCATATTTGTAGACATTTTGACCTTGACCTTGCCCTTAGGGCAATTTTAAAAAAAATTTTAACCTTGCCTTTAGAAGGTAGGCTTTTAGTGGAGGGTGTTCATATTTGGTATACAACTTCCTGATGACAAGGGCTTTCTTCTGGTACCATACTTGTAGACATTTTGACCTTGACCTTACCCTGAGGGCAATTTGTAAAAAAAATTAAACCTTTCCTCTAGAAGGTCAGCCTTTAGTGGTAGGGTGTTTATATTTTGTATGTAACTTCTTTATTGTGAGAGCTTTCTGGTGATACCAAATTTGTAGACATTTTGACTTGGACCTTGCCCTGACGGCAATTTTTAAAAACTTTCAACTTTGCCCCTAGAATTAAGTTGTTTAATGATAGGGTGTTTATATTTGATATGTAACTTTCCTGTGAAGAAAGCTTTTTATTACTTTTGAATTTATTGTGCATTGAGGTTACTGGAATCCCCGGCGAGCTATGTTGTCTTCTGATAACTCTTGTTTGCAATATTGAATCACCACTACCTGTTTACCGACTGCCTTTTAACTTTCATTTTGTGGCTTTTTTTCGTTGCATTTTTCTCAGCAACTCCACATGACAGCTACTTAATATTTTGCATGCAGCTTCAGTATTGTTTTGTTTATTGTGTGTCCCTTGCTGGGCTACTTCCTGTTTACTAACTTGATGTGTTTTTTACCTAAATTTACAAAATGTGATCTTTTTGTCATACTTTTCTCAGCAACCGCATATCACAGCATCTTGATATTTAGCATGGAGCTTCAGTATGGGGTATTATACTGTGTCTCCCCTTTTCAGCCATATTGAAATACTACTTCATGTTTACTGACTAACCCCATTTTCATCTTTATGCCCTGCATCCTTCTCAAATTATTTGCATCTCATTTTTCTGTGCAACTTTGTAAATGCTTTTATTGTGTCCACACTTGTACTGTGTGTAAATGCTTTTATTGTGTCTACACTTGTACTGTGTCCACACTTGTATTGTGTCCACACCTGTATTGTGTCCACACACACTTAATGTTGCACTTACCATATTGATTCAGGATTCAATGAGCGGGGGTATAACTGGCTGCCATTTGGCGACAGTTTTTGTTAAAATTGATTAAGGAATAGGAATTGTAAAATGACCAAGGTTACAGTAGTTTGTCCATAATAGTTGAAGTAAAATCACAAATCCTTTGAAATATGCCATTAAGTTCAGTACCTCATCAACATATATTCTTAAAGTATCAATTTTTTTTTTCTTCAAACCTCTTTATTATATGACTAATTTCATTGGGTAATACCTAAATAGAACATTCCAATAACTGCCAGTAAGCCAACACTATATTTAGCATGGTAAATAAAATATTCCAACATCTAGTAAAGAGCCAAAACTAGAATCCTCTCAACCAACAGTTGGTAATGAGCCAACTCTCAGACTCTTCAACAAGCTTTTTGTGTTCTCATACATTGCACTTGCTTACATTAGTTATTGCTTTATATTTGTGGATATTGTATTTCTGTGTGACAGGAACTATACCACCTGACTGTTTAGCATACTTATTATAAGACAAATACTAAGACAGAATATTAAGCCTTTAATCGCACGAATATGACAAGATTATCTGATCTTTATTATTGTCATACAGGAATAGTCACTATAGACAAGCATGTAAGAATCTGCTTTTACAAACAGAGCATCTCCAACATTCAGACTGACAGCCACAATTCCTGTCCCTGTATTATAGTTCTTATCACTATTACTGACAGGGCCAATTTGAACTTTGGATATCCTGTCATTGTTTTTGTACATCGTGTAATCTGAATCACTTGAGTATGACATGATAAACACAGAAAACAGGTAAACTCCAGCCACTTCACATGTAAACTTTCCTGAATTTTTGAATGTATCCAAATTGTTTATTCCATAAATAGTTTTTGTGTTTGGGAATTTCACTGTTGATCCATCAGATATTGTCACATCATTAGCACATGATGTCAAAACCACTGAAAAGTAAAGAAATAGTTTTATTTTGTTATAAATTTTATATATATTTTTATACAAATAAAGTTTTCATACAAGGAACTTAAAACTGAAATAACATTTTTTAATCAATTCATGATTATTTTTTGTTTCATGTCAAATCAACAATATCCCAGATACATATAGTCTCTAACATTGTTTCCAGTTTATTACGTATATTTCTCACATCGAGATAGTTAAATTTTCACATTTTAAAGTTCGAGGTTTGTCCGAGAACTTTAAAATGTGAAAATTTAACTATCGAGATGTGAGAAATTATCGTAATAAACCGGAAAACAATGTTAGAGATTTTTTCTGTAATTCCTACTCAATTTATTTGACGTAAATCAATCTCCGTAGTCTCCAGTCTCAAGTATGCCACCATTTTGTTGTTATCATAGTTGCTATGTGTATCATTGCGCCTTTGATTGACAGGGGTGTTGGGTGTAATATTTTTGATAAAAAATGTCATATTATCAATAAATTGAGTTATCTTAGTCATAAAATGTAAAAATCAATTCGCTAGACAATTATGCAGGTGTTAATTTCATCAACATCCGGTTGCACTATTTCTTGAAACTGACACGAGACAACCAATCAGCAAGTGAGATCAATGTCTAAACATGTTGATTATTAAGTTCATCTAACATCATTTGGGAAGTATTTATTTTGAACAAGAATTAGAGAAATGTATATATTACAGTTGACTTTTTTTTAGAACATAAGGAATAGGTATAATGATGAAGTTTATATCTATAGTTGAAGTATAAATTGTATAAGCAATAATTCCCCTTCATAGAGACTGACAGTCTTCAATGTATTTCTTTTTTTTCATTTTACGGTATCAACACTGCTGTCTCCAAATACACATTTCACTTAATTTTGAAAGATAAAAAGGGCCATGCCACAAAAAGTGGTGGACACCCTATAGTAATCAGTCTGTCCATCTGTCTGTGTGTCTGTCTGTCCATCCGTCTGTCCATCGTCCGTTTACTTTTCACATTTTCATCTTCTGCTCTGAAACCACTGATGCAAATTCAACCAAACTTTACAGGAATGATGTAATAAAGGTCCTTAACAAAGATTGCTCATTTCGTTCTGATCCGATAAAAAACATGGCCACCAGCGCAGAACTTAGGTTTAACATTGGACCCTATGGAAAAAATCAAATTTTCATCTTTTCCTTTAAAACCAATGAAGCAAATTCAACCAAACTTTACAGGAATGATGTACTTAAGGTCCTTAACAAAACTGCTCATTTTGTTCCGATCCAATTAAAAACATAGTTGCCAGCACAGAACATAGTTTAACATTGGACCCTTTGGGAAAATCACATTTTTATCTTCTCCTCTGAAACCACTGAAGCAAATTCAACCAAACTATACAGGAATGATGTACTAAAGGTCCTTAACTAAGATTGCTCATTTTGTTCCAATCTGATAAAAAACACGGCTGCCAGTGTGGAACTTAGGTTTAACATTGGACCCTATGGGAAAAATCCCATTTTCATCTTCTTCTCTGAAACCGCTCAAGCAAATTCAACCAAACTTTACAGGAATGATGTAATAAAGGTACTTAACAAAGATTATTCATTTTGTTCTGATCTAATAAAAAACATGGCTGCTAGCAAGGAACATAGTTAAACATTGGACCCTATGGGAAAATCACATTTTCATCTACTTCTCTGAAACTACTCAAGCACATTCAACCAAACTTTACATGAATGATGTAATAAAGGTCCTTAACAAAGTTTGCTCATTTCTTTCTGATCCGCTTAAAAACATGGCCGCCAGGACAGAACTTAGGTTTCACATTGGATCCTATTGGAAAAATCACATTTTCATCATCTCCTCTGAAACAGCTGAAGCATATTCAACCAAACCTTACAGGAATGATGTACTAATGGACCTTAACAAAGATTGCTCATTTTGTTCAGATCCGATAGAAAACATGGCTGCTAGCACAGAACATAGTTTAACAGTGGACCCTATGGGAAAATCATATTTTTATCTTCTTCTCTGAAACCACTGAAGTGAATTCAACCAAACTTTACAGCAATGATGTATGGAAGGTACTTTACAAAAATTGCTCGTTTCATTTTGATCCGACAAAAAACATGGCCTCCAGTGCAGAACATAGTTTAACATTTCAGCTCAGTATGAGAAAACCGTCCTTTTCATCATCTTCTCTGAAACTATTCAAGTAAATTTAACTAAATGCATAGAAGGGCCTTTGTAAATATTACTAGTTTCAATAGGATCAGATGAAAAACATGGGTGCTAATGGAGAACATAGGTAAACATTAGACCCCATTGGTAAAAAATCATTTTTGGTCATGCATGGCATAGAAGCTATTTGTCAGGTGAGCAATACAGGCTCAGTCTCTGGGCCTCTAGTTTTTATTTAGTCCCCCTGACATACTTGTTAAGATCAAAAGTCCTGTAAAACAGATTATAAAAAATGTTGGCCTTAGATATCAAATGTTCATATCTATTATAAAACTTCTTACTGCGCATAACCTCTGACTTTACCCTGTAGATCAATTGGAGTAGCCCAAGGTAATTATCTATGTTTCCAGGTAAACTGTCTTGTTTATAGGTCATTTTTGAGTAGAATTTGTCTCCACACTTTAGGAGTTTTATTTGTTACAAGAAATCTGTCAAACTGATTAAACTAATTCAAAGGGATTAAAATGAAGAGAAAAGTTGGGGATAGTATCAGAGTTTTTCTATGGGTTATAAATCATTTGCAAGAAAGAGATTTTACTGGTCTTAATTTTATAGAACCTGACTGTACTCCTTTTATAACTTGAAAAATTAGAAAAAAAAACATAGTGCCATCCTAAAAATATGGAGATTTAGGGAGCAATTTTTGGGAAGACTTATTTACAGTAAATTAATACCCAACCAGGCAATTTGCAGTCTAATTTTAAACAGATTTCCTTCTTTTTTTCAGACAAAACCATAATGACATTACACCACTTTACTGTAAAAAGCTATTTTGTATAAACATGTAATTAGAATATAATATCTATTCAGAATAAGAAATAAAGGCAAAAAAGTTTGATACCACTCCAGGTATCACTCATTTGTATTGTCAAGTTTTCTTTTTGTATCAATCAACTAATCACTTTGAAGTTATTTAAGCAGTTTGATAGAATTTTGTAGGTAATGAAACTGGTCAGCTGAGATGGTGAGCTGTTTTTAGCTCGCAGGGACGAATGTCCGGAGAGCTATTGTCATACCCCCGGCGTCGACGTCGTCGGCGTCGTCAGCAAAAACTTTAACCTTGCTTGTGAAATGGAGACCTTAAGAGGTAGGATCTTGATATTTAGTATGTAGCCTCCTTGCAGTGAGAGCTTTCTTTTGGTACCATATTTGTAGACATTTTGACCTTGACCTTGCCCTGAGGGCAATTTTTAAAAAACTTTAACCTTGCCTCTAGAAGGCAGGCTTTTAATGGTAGGGTGTTCATATTTGGTATGTTACTTCTTTATGATGAGATCATTCTAGTGGTACCATATTTGTAGACATTTTGACCTTGACCTTTCCCTGAGGGCAATTTTTGAAAAACTTTAACCTTTCCTCTAGAAGGTAGGCTTTTAGTGGTAGGGTGTTCATATTTGGCATATGAATTCCTTATGAAAAGAGCTTTTTAGTGGTACCATATTTGTAGACATTTTAACCTTGACCTTACCCTGAGGTCAATTTTTGAAAAACTTTAACCTTGCCTCTAGAAGGTAGGCTTTTAGTGGTAGGGTGTTCATATTTGATATGTGACTTCTTTTTGTTGAGAGCTTTCTGATGGCACCATATTTGCAGACATTTTGACCTTGACCTTACCCTGAGGGCAATTTTTGAAAAACTTTAACCTTGCCTTTTGAAGGTAGGCTTTTAGTGGTAGGGTGTTCCTATTTGATATGTGACTTCTTTATGTTGAGAGCTTTCTGATGGCACCATATTTGTTGACATTTTTACCTTGACCTTTCCTTGAGGACAATTTTTGAAAAACTTTAACCTTTCTTATAGAATTTGGTTGTTTACTGGTAGTGTGTTCATATTTAGTATGTGGCTCTCTTGTGATGAGAGCTTTCTAATGGTGCCATATTTGTAGACATTATGACCTTGTAGACATCAACCTTGCTCGAGAAGTTAGTTGTTTAGTTATAGGGTGTTTATATTTTGTTCATGACTTCCCTATGGTGCAAGCTTTCTGGTAGTACCATAGTTGTAGACATTTTGACCTTGACATTGCCCTGGGGCAGTTTTTTAAAAAAAAATTTGAACCCTGTTTATAGAAGTTAGTCTTTTAGTGGTAGAGAGTTCCTGTTTGACATGTGGCTTTCTTATATTGCATTTAAAGAATATATCACGAAAATGTATAACCTTCAAATAAATTGTGCATTGTGGTTACTGTAATCCCCGGCGAGCTATGTTGTCTTCTGACAACTCTTGTTTAAGATGTGTTCAGTATGAAAAAATGAAAGGATTTGGAGTGAATGTACATGTGACAAAAACGCACACGATACATGAGTCAGTTTACCTTCAGGGTTTGGAAACTAGTTTGTTGAGTTGCAATTCAATTATGGGTAAAGCTAGAGGTTATCCGCAGTAAATGTATTCAACAACTTATGAAATCTGTAACCCTGTTGTAAAAGATTGGCTGGGTAATCTTGGGGTAATTCTTGCACAAATTTATAAATTCCATGATTATTAGATATCAATTTTTTATACGCCCGTCGAAAGACGGACGTATTATGGTATACCCTTCGTCCGTCCGTCCGTTAACTTTTTGGTTTCCGGAGATTTTTTCTGTAACCGCTTGACATATTGATTTGATATTTGGTATATGAGTATATCTAGGTGAGATACAGATCAAGTTCGAATTTGATTCCGGTCGGTTGATTTTATACAGAGTTATGGCCCTTGGACTTAGTGAAATTTTGAAAAATATAGGTTTCCAGAGTTTTTTTTAGCTCACCTGGCTATGCCAGGGTGAGCTTTTGCCATCACTATGCGTCCGTCGTACGTTGTCTGTCTGTCGTCCGTCTGTCCGTCCGTCAACAATTTCAAAAATCTTCTCCTCTGAAACCGCTGGGCCAATGTAACCAAACTTGATTTGAATCATCACCAGGGTATGGCTTCTCAAAATTGTGTTCGATTAGTCGGCTGGTCAAACAACATGGCCACCATTGCTAAAAATAGAACAAAGGGGTAAATTGCAGTTTTTGGCTAATAACTCGAAAACCGTTACAGATATCAAAAATCTGACAGGAGTAAAAATGATCAGCATGGCAAGATCTACCTGCCCTGCAATTTTGAAGAAAATATGAAAACCCATCTCGGAGTTATAGCCCTTTTTCCTTTAATTTTTAAAATTTTTGCATTTTTTTATTTTTTATTTCAAAAATGTAACAGATAGGGGTCAAGTGTAAATTGCAAATATGTTCAGCATATCAAGGTCTACCCACCCTGAAATTTTGAAGAAAATCCATAAACCCTTGTAGGAGTTATTGGCCTTTTTTCACCGAATTTTTGAAATTTTCGTTTTTTTCAACTTTTATTTCTAAAACTATAGAAGATGAAGGTCAAGTGTAAACTGATGAAATGTTTGCCATGCTGTGGCGACTTCAAAACTGATGTTGAAAATTGTTCCTTGGCGGCCATTTTCAAAATGGCGGCCAAAAAAGGCGGGAAAATTCAACATTGCCTGATTTCAATGAAATTTGGTTTCCAGATAGATATTGATGTTGCGACTCCAAAACCGGTGTTGAAAATTGTTCGTGGACCGCCATTTTCAAAATGGCCGCCAAAAAGGCGGAAAAATTCAACATTGTCTGATTTCAATGAAATTTGGTTTCCAAATAGATATTGATGTTGTGACTTCAAAACCGGTGTTGAAAATTGTTCGTTGACCACCATTTTCAAAACGGCCGCCAAACCAAAATTCAACATTGTCCGATTTCAATGACATTTGGTTTCCAAATAGGTCTTGATGTCGCAACTTCAAAACTGATGTTAAAAATTGTTCGTTGACCACCATTTTTAAAATGGCCGCCAAAAAAGGCGGGAAAATTCAACATTGTCCCATTTTAATGAAATTTGATTTCCAAATAGATATTGATGTTGCGACTTCAAAACCGGTGTTGAAAATTGTTTGTTGACTGCCATTTACAAAATGACGTCTCGACTTCAAAACTGGTGTCCGACCCACGAAAGTTTGAAAAACTGAAGATCAACTGTATAACTTACATTGTTACCTTGATTGTGGCAACTGAAAACCAGGTGAGCGATACAGGCTCCTGGGAGCCTCTGGTTTCTGTAACCGCTTGACATATTGATTTCTTATTTGGTATATGAGTATATCTAGGTGAGATACAGATCAAGTTCGAATTTGGTTCTGGTCGGTTGATTTTATACAGAGTTATGGCCCTTGGACTTAGTGAAATTTTGAAAAATATAGGTTTCCGGAGTTTTTTTCTGTAACCGCATGACATATTGATGTCATATTTGGTATATGAGGATATCTAGGTGAGATACAGATCGAGTTCGAATTTGGTTTGGGTCGGTTGATTTTGTACAGAGTTATGGCCCTTGGACTTAGTGAAATTTTGAAAAATATAGGGTTTTCAGAGTTTTTTTCTGTAACCGCTTGACATATTGATTTCAAATTTGGTATATGAGTATATCTAGGTGTGATACAGATCAAGTTCAAATTTGGTTTTTGTTGGTTGATTTTGTACAGAGTTATGGCTTTGGACTTTGTAAATTTTTGAAAAACATCAGTTTCTCCACCTTTTCTTTACAATGTGTGAATATGTTGATTTGATATATAGTATATGATTGTATGGTTATAAATTACTGATTAAGTTAAATTTGGTTCCTGTTTAATGATTTTTGTGGACAGTTGTGGCCCTTGGACTTAACATTTTTTTGAAAATTCATTTTTTTTTGCATCTTTCTATGTATTAACTTTACATATTAATTTGATATTTGTTAAATGGTTACATCTTGGTAAGGCACATATTCTGTTTGATTTTTTTTTTTCAATCAAAATTTTGTTGTGGTCCAACAATGCCATAAAGTTCGAGTTGACAGTGGACGGGTGTATCATGCACTCTTGGCGCAGCAGTTTATTAAGTTCTGTCTTCATATGTCTAATTTATGTCTTGCAATAGAAACTTATGTTCATCACGGTCTTTTTGCATTTTCAAATTTTTTTTTCACAAAATTTGCTTCTCAAAATACATTTGAATTGTCCTTACTATCACGTGTCAATAAATTAAAAATTGCATCACTGCAAGAAATTTTTTTTAAAAAATGTATTGATTTTCAAAATATATATGCTATTTAGCTAAATACCTACTATAATTAAAGAATTATACAAAATTGAATTCAGCAATCGCCTTTTATTGAATGGAGGGGGGTGCACATTCTTTAATGTTTTGGCAAAAGCTTTGTGTTATTTGCACAAACGATGCCAAAATAATAAACTAGAGGTGAGGAACCATAAATAAGATATGACAGTTTGTTTGAGTTTGTAAATAATTGATATTTTCTTATTTATGATTACTTGTTTTCACTTGAAGTGTGAATGACCAGAGAAATTTGTGATGGTATAGACAACATAATGTGACGGTAAAGGACAAAATGACGTGACGGTAATGACATTCTCTCCACAAATCGTGACGGAAAGACAGTGATGGCGGAGATGTTTCCATGACCCGAAATTGTTTAAAATTTTATACTGGGTGTAATCGTGGTCAAATGAACGATTGCTTCATTGATACATTAGCACCATCCATTAATGATAATTTTTATATGGATCTGTAGTGCTGAACTTTAAAAACTTATGAACGGTAATGACATTGAATAAAGGTACTTTATGAAATAAACTGCTTTCTGTTGAAGTAATTCATTTTTTTTTCAGGGCCATTTCATGGCGGCGCCCTATAGTAATCAGCCTGTCCGTCCGTCGGTCTGTCTGTCTGTCCATCAGCGTTTTCTATCTCGTAGGATAACTCAAGAATGCCTTCACTGATTTTTAGCTTGCCGGGACGAATGTCACGAGAGCTATTGTCATACCGTCGGCGTCGTTGGCGTCGTCAGCAACTTAAACCTTGCTTGTGGAATTGAGACCTTAAGATATGGGACGTTGATATTTAGTATGTGGCTTCCTTGTGATGAGAGTTTTCATGTGGTACCATATTTGTAGACATTTTGACCTAGACCTTACCCTGAGGGCAATTTAAAAAAAAACTTTAACCTTGCCTCTAGAAGGAAGGCTTTTAGTGGTAGGGTGTTCGTATTTGGTATGTGACTTCCTTATGATGAGGGCTTTCTAATGGCACCATATTTGTGGACATTTTGACCTTGACCTTTCCCTGAGGGCAATTTTTGAAAAACTTTAACCTTGCCGCTAGAAGGTAGGCTTTTAGTGGTAGGGTGTTCATATTTGGTATGTGAATTACTTATGATGAGAGCTTTGAAATAGTACCATATATGTAGACATTTTGACCTTGACCTTTCCCTGGGGGCAATTTTTGAAAAAACTTAAACCTTGCTTATAGAATTAAGTTGTTTAGTGGCAGGGTGTTCATATTTGGTATGTGACTTTCTTGTGATAAGAGCTTTCTAATGACGCCGTATCTGTAGACACTATGACCTTGACCTTGCCCCAAGGGCATTTTTTTTAAACTTTAACAGTGTTTCTGGAATGTTGACATTTAGTGGTAGGGTGTTCAATTTCGGTATATTATTTCCTTATGATAATAGCTTTCTGATGGCACCAAATTTTTAGACATTTTGACCTTGACCTTGTCCTTAGGACAACTTTTTGTCTCGCTCGCGAGGAAAGTAGCGGAAAGCGTGCAAAGTATGACAGCAACGTAAACTCAAGTTTTTATATAGAAGCCTTTGATGAAGGAACTTTATATTTGGTCCATAGGTAGCTTACGGCGAACCCTATCTGTCGGACCCAAGATTATCTGACCTTGACCTATATATCGCGGTCCAGTGACCAGGTTAAGTTTTTTTGCTTAAGTCTGTTTCTCAATAACTACAAGCTAGAAGTCAATGATATTTGGTATATAGCTTGGTCTTGGTTAGTACATGTCAGTCTGCCATACGGCTTTTGACCTTGACCTCAATTTTACGGTCCAGGGACCAGGTTAAGTTTTTTTGCTTAAGTCTGTTTCTCAATAACTACAAGCCATAGGTCAATGATATTTGGTATATAGTTTGGTCTTGGTTAGTACATGTCAGTCTGCCATATGGCTTTTGACCTTGACCTCAATTTCACGGTCCAGTGACAAGGTTAAGTTTTTTTGCTTAAGTCTGTTTCTCAATAACTACAACCCATAGGTCAATGATATTTGGTATATAGCTTGGTTTTGGTTAGTACATGTCAGTCTGCTATATGGCTTTTGACCTTGACCTAAATTTCATGGTCTAGTGAACAAAGTTGAGTGTTTCTTATTATAATAGTTTCTTAATTACTGTAAGTGGAATGGTAATAATATTTGGCTTGTAGGTTGCTCTTGAGTAGTACATGACTGTTTTAGCGATAAGCAGGGACGGGCGAGACATCTATTAGGGTCCACTCTTGTTTTAAAAACATAAACCTTGCTTCTAGAAGTTAGTTTTTAGTGATAGGGTGTTTTATATTTTGTTTGTGAATTGCCCTAAAGGCAATTTAAAAAAAAACTTGAACCCTGTTTATAGAAGTTATTCTTTTAGTGATAGGGGGTTCCTGTTTGACATGTGGCTTTCCATATCACATTTAAAGTATTTCTCACATTACAATTATGAAAATGTATACCTTTCGAATTAATTGTGCATTGTGGTTACTCTCAGGGGGAAATCTAGTGGTATAAAATTATCTCCCTTCTAGAAAAACTCTTCTGTGACTATAAGATTTTCTGATCAAAATAAGAGCATGGCGACGAAAGTAAACAACCGACAAATTGTTAAGATTAAAAAAAGAAACAGACAAATACAATATTTAGTTCAAACGTCATTCAATTACCAGACCTTTGCTCTGTAGGGAAAAATGATTAAACTTGTCCATAAGAAGGATTGATACGAGAATTTCTTAAATAATTAACTGTCGTGAAAAAAATGTTCAATTGACAGACTGGTCAAAATCAATTGCTATCGGGTGTTAAAATGCATGTACCCTGACAAAATTTTATGTACAGATAGATTTTTTAACATACATCATTTATAGACCACTTTAGTGACGATTACTGCGTAAGAAACGATGTCATCCAAAAGGTCTTTCGTTGTTGCTAAGAAAATTATGTTGTCCTGAAACAGCGCCATTAATTTTTATACCCGGTAATCATCATCACAAGATTTCATTGGTTCAATGGTCAAGTCTACGTATCGATCAGGAAAAAGAGGCGTGTCTTCATTGAAAGAAACCACGTGTTTGAGTGAGTAGTAATCGATTTTGTAAACAAAAATGGAAAGTAAAACAGCGAAATGTCGTCTTTTTTTTAGATTTATTGTATATGAACCGCTACATGTACCCTGCCGAAAATAGGCACATGAAAAGATGATTATTTAAAGAAAAAGCATATTTTTTCTGGTTAATGTCAGGCTATAAGAAACAGTACGATCCACAAGTCTCTATAAGAGGAAAATTATCAAAAATATCATTTTTCTTCTAAAATATGCAAAGTACATTCAATCAAACACTTTTTGTCATTTGTATATATAGAAGTCTGTCATACGCACATGAAAAAGTAGAATATTTTACATTATAAGTAACTTTTAAAGCACCTTACAACAGACCTAAACGTTGTATTCGACTTTTTTATCTCTTCTAAACGAGAGCTCACATTCTTTTGTTTAAATACCACTGGATATTGGACTGCTCTTATATCCCCAGCGAGCTATGTTGTCTTCTGACAACTCTTGTTATGATTTTTTTTAGTCAAAGTTGAACTTGACTAAAGGAAGCTGCCTTTCATTTTTGAGGAAAATCAGAAAATGATTTTTGGGAAAAAACTTTTTATATGAAAAAGTGCATGTTTTGAGAATTAACCCTATGTTTTTTACGATAACTCAAGAATGCCTGCACCTATTTTTTTATGTTGATACTCAAGCTTGAACTTGACTAAAGGAAGCTCTCTTTGATTTTTGAGGAAAATCAGAAATTGATTTTTGGGAAAAAACTTTGTTTTTATATGAAAAAGTGCATATTTTGAGAATTAACTCCATGTCGTACGATAACTGAAGATTGCCCTCTGACATGGATTTTAATGTTTTGATACCCAAGGTTGAACTTGACCAAAGGAAGCTCCCTTTTGTTTTTGAGAAATTTTGGGGAAAAACTTTGTTTTTATTTGAAAAAGTGCATATTTTGAAAATTAGCTCTATGTTGTATGATAAATTAAAATTGCCTTAAGAGATTTATATGATTTTGATACTCAAGGTTGGTCTTGACCAAATGAAGCTCCCTTTTGTTTTTGAGGAAAATCTGATTACCATGAAATTCCGCAAACAAGTTTTTGGGACACACAAGGGCGCGGGCCCATTCTGACTTTGTCAGTATTCTAGTTTAAAGCTAGTTCATCAGTAATTTGACTGAATGTCAACTTCGGAGACATAGATAGAAAGACAGTTGTCCTAAACACAAAAGTTTAGCTCAAAAGCAACTTAGTTTATTTTGTTGATATTTTCTGTGACAGTAAATTTGCAAAAGCTGTTGGACAACTGTTTTAAATAACAATTAATAAACTTTGGGCTTAGAAAACAAGACAAAAATCCCCAGTATGTTTCTTTGGGTCGTGTTTTGTTTAAATATCGCTTAAAATAGTGATGTTGGCCTCTATAGGAAAAAATAATGAAACGTGTTTATTCCATATTTAACTTGGGACATAACTGTCAAGTGTGGAATTCTATATGTGACGGTAATTTTTTAAGTTTTTGAAAAGCCCACAGAAACTGCAGAAGCATATCTGTATATATTTTTTGGTTTGGTAAATGTAAAAATCAGATTTTTATTCATTATTTTATGTCAAAATTTGTTTCTTTTTTATTCATGTATAAAAATTTTCCTATCTGGGGCTTGTTTCACGAAGCTGTCTTAGGACAGATCTCTGACATAACTCTGTCTTAGGACACAAGTTGTGTCATAAACTGTTTCACAAAATTAAGACATGTTCTAAGTTATGTCTTTATTGTAAGCCAAGGAAATTCTTGTCCTAGGACAAGTTAAGTACGATAAATAGCAATTCTATGCAAATTAGTAGTCAAAGGTGGTTTTGAATGATATATTTAGGTAGTATGATAGTTTTCTTTTTTGTTTCAGAAGCATGTTTGTATTCTCAAACCGAATCAACATTATGATTTTCTATTCGCACAATATATATAAGATGGATAGGATATTGATTTCAAACCGGATATTGGTTACAGATTTACTTTTAATATGTTTGGTTATAAACTTCAATAAATTATCGGGATCTTGACTTTAATTAACCCCCCCCCCCTTTTTAGATGCATTTTATTTTTTACACAAAACATGAAAAAAGTTACCTTTTAATTGTTGTTTATTTTCCATTAGTGGATCCGAAGCAAAAGTTCAGCTTAGTTTTATATAATTATACATTTCTGATCAATTGTTTGTTTATTGTTTAACAGGTACCGTGCTAGGTCATCTCGAAATGATCGCATGTCTTTAATGCTTTATGTATTTATGAAGGATTGCTAACAGCCCGAAGGCCACGAGTAGCTTTCCTCAAAAATAGTGAACTTGTTCTGTGTGTTTTTCTCTAAAAGAAAGATGATCAATCATTGGAATTCAACATGTATATATTTTTTTTTTGTAAAAGAGGTATTGTGAATTAGCTTACAAACGGTAAATTGATACTCGAAGGTCACATCTACCTGTAAAGAATGGTGTGTATTACCGATTAAGACTAATCAATGGCAAGAATATCTTTTATAATACCATTACTGAATGATATACAAAACTCATATTGAAATAAGTCTTCAAATGTGTTTCATATGTAAAATTTAACTAAAAGAACTATCTTAGAGTTTTTCATAAATACTATCACTATACATGAAAGGTCTACTCGACTATCTTCGCTTGTTTACATTTATTCCTATGTTATGATATTACATTCAAGTTTGAGTATCAATATTATTTTCAAATCTTCTTTACTTGAAATTTTCAGAAGAAGTCAAATATTTTTGAAAACAAATATATTGATTTAGTATTTATAGAACAATTCATCAAAACTTTCAAGAATATTTTAATTTCAGAAAAATATATAAATCAATAATCTATCCTAAGACATGTCTTAAATTACCTAAGACATTACAAAGTAAAGTTTTATGATACACTTAAAGACAAAACTTATGACAGTCCTAAGACATGTCCTAATCATTGTCTTAAGACAGTACTTAGGACTTGACTTAGGACATCTTTGTGAAACAAGCCCCTGGACACTATTTGCAAATTTACCGTCACAATTTTTGTCTCGCCTGCGAAGAATGTCGCAAAGCTAGACATAGCGACCATAGATTCTGTCATCGATGTCGTTGTCATCAACATTTGGCTAACCCAAATGTTAAACTTTTTTGAACTTCAATAACTTTCTGAAATATTTTTCAATAGCAATGAATTTTTGACACAATATTCAGTACAACTTATCATTGAATCCCAAGTATATTTTTGAAAAAAAAATATTTTCCAATTTTTCCATATTTTACCATTTGTTGGACTTTTTCAATATAAGTTTTTGTGTCCACTTATTTCTCAACACCTACATGCAAGATTAATAAGTTGTATATCTTTAGTAGTAACCAATGTCCATACCAGAATTATGTCACCTTGACCTATATTTTCCACATCAATGAATTTGACTAAATTTTCACTTTGGTCCATAATATCAACAAAGTTTAAACAAATTGGAACTTAGGAAATTTAATTTTGACATAGAATTGATGCATGTAGATTATAGATTAGCAAATAAACTTTCAGGATTTTATTCCGGTTCCAACTCTGGTAAATTTCCTGAAAATGTCCAAGATTTAACAATTTTCAAAATTTTTGCATACAATCAAATATTTTAGCTTTTAGCAGTTTTTCATACCAGACATAATTCTGAAACTTTGGAATAAAAAATGTTGTTCCAATTTTGGTTAATTTCCTGTAATTCTCAAAGACAAGCAGTTTTTGGGAATTCTTGTTAGCAACCATGCTTTTTGGATCAATTTTAGTAAAAACAATTTTTTTCAAAGTTATTTTTCAAAAATGTTTGATTCCAATTATGGTAAATTTTCTGAAACTCTCAAAGACAAGCAATTTTGGGGAATTCTTTTAAGCAACAATGCTTTTTGATTGAGTTTTAGTGAAACAAAAATTTTCAATGCTTAGATTTCAAATATTTTTATTCCAATTTTGGTAAATTTCCTGATACTCTAAAACTGAATCAAAGACAAGCATTTTTTTGAAATTCATGTTAGCAACCATGCCTTTTGATGAATTTTTGTCAAAACTAATATTGCCAATGGTTAGATTTCAAAAATTTTTGGTTCCAATTTCGGTAAATTTCCTGATACTCTCAAAGACCAGTTATTTCTTAGAATCTTTAAGTAACCACATCTTAATATAGGCCAAATTATAATGAAAGTGGAGTGAGCAGGCGGGACACCAGGTTCCGTGGAACCTTTAGGAATGATTAAATTTCAGGAAGAATAACCCCTAACCGATAAATTGAGTAATTTTAGTCTTAAAAATGCTAAAATCATTTACTACTAGAAAATGATGCAGGTGTTAATTTCATCAACATCCTGTTGCACTATTTCTAGAAACTGACACCAGACATTTACATGATTAAACAATCACCAACTGAGAACAAATTTAAACACATGTTAGTTATTATTTCGATAACTAATTGATCAGGAGGTGTTTAAATTTGCTAGAAATTAGAGAATTTATCGTTAGTTGGTGAACTGTAACTGATGATTGATTATGAAATTCTGTCCCATTCCAATCTCTACTATCATAAGATGTGTATGAGCATAATAAATTTCAGCAAATGCAGTTATTGGCATTTCGTCACATTTTTCTTAGCTTCTTTATTGAGAAATTTATTATACCCCATGCAACGAAGTTGCGGAGGGTATAATGTTTTTGACCTGTCTGTCCGTCCGTCTGTCCGTCAGTCTGTCTGTCAGTCCTGTTCTTGTCACTGCAACTCCTCTGTAACCACTTGACGGATTGCTTTCATATTTGGTAGGATTGTTGGTCATGGTGTGTAGATGTGCATACTATACTGCCATATTGATTGGATAATTTTTGTGGGAGTTATGGGACTTTGACTATTTTCAGTTAAAATACCAAAGTATGATCTTGTCACTGCAAGATGTGCATACTATACTGCCATATTGATTGGATAATTTTTTATGGGAGTTATGGGACTTTGACTATTTTCAGTTAAAATACCAAAGTATGATCTTGTCACTGCAACTCCTCTTAAACTGCTTAATGGATTGCTTTCATATTTAGTAGGATTGTTTGTCATGATGTGTAGATGTGCATACTTTACTGCCTTATTGATCGGATTATTTTTATGGGAGTTATTGGACTTAGACTTTTTTCAGCGAAAAACACCAAGTATGAACTTGTCACTGCAACTCCTCTGAAACTGCCCAATGGATTGCTTTCATATTTGGTAGGATTGTTAGTCATGATGTGTAGATGTGCATAATATACTGCCTTATTGATCAAATTATTTTTATTGGAGTTATTGAACTTTGACTATTTTCAACTAAAACACCAAAGTATCATTTTGTCACTGCAACTCCTCTGAAACCTCCGAATGGATTGCTTTCATATTTTGTAGGATTGTTGATCATGATGTGTAGATGTGCATACCATACTGCCTTATTAATCTGATTACTTTGATGGGAGTTATTGGACATAAACTATTTTCACCTAAAACAGCAAGTATCATCTTGTCCTTTGTTATTTCCCTTTAAATTCTGTTTTCAAATCTTCTTAGGTTTATTTTTCTCTTTTAAGTTTTAGAGAAATTCCCTGCATTCACTTTATTAAAAAAACAATTATCTGTTACATAATCAAGAGCAAAAAAAGTGTTTTTGTACAAATTTTTTCAATTTTTTGCGAAAATACTTTCATAATATTTACTTATTTCACATTGTAATAATTTTTGTATAAATGTATATTATGTCCTTCAGTGGTAAAAGTTTGCCTATATTTCAAATATTGTTCCTAGATACTTTAGTAGTAGTATCTTGTCTTCATAGCCTGCATGGACTGTATAACTAACCTGGGTATGCCGTGGTGAACTTTTGCCACCACTGTGTCTTGGGTCTGTCAGTTGTGCACTTTGCATTCAAACATCTTTTTCTCTGAAACCGTTTGGCCAATTGGAACCAAAATTTGTCACAATAGTCCTTAGGTGGTCCCCTTTAAAAAAATGTGTCCGGCAAGTCAACACGCCATCCAAGATGACCGCCAGTTGGATCTTTGTCAAAAAATGGACCCTATATTCCAAGATCTCTTAAACTACTGGGCCAATTTGAACCAAACTTGGTCACAATGGTCCTTAAAGGTAGCCCCTTTTAAAAAAAATGTCTGGCAAGTCTGTATCATATTCAAGATAGCCACCAGGGGATAACACAGTTTTAACATTGGACCCCATGGGAAAGCATTCAAAGATCTTCTTTTCTGAAACCACTGTGGCAATTGGAACCTAACTTGGTCACAATAGTCCTTTCGTGGTCCCCTTTGAAAATTGTGTCTGGCAAGTCTGCACATCATCCAAGATGGCCACCAGCAGGGAACTTTGTCGAAAATTGGAAGATATTGCAAAAATCTCCTTTGAAAATACTGGGTCAATTGGAACCAAACTTAGTCACAATGGTCCTTAGTTGGCCACTTTTAAAAAAATGTGTTTGGCAAGTCCACATCATATTCAAGATGGCCGCCAGTGGGAACATGGTTTTAACATTGGACCCTATAGGGAAATATATACATAGATCTTCTCCTCTGAAAGTACATGGCCAATTGGAGTCATACTTGATCACAATGGTCCTTACTTGGTCCCCTTCATAAAATATGTCCAGCATGCCTGCATAGCATCCAAGATGGCAGTCAGCGGTGAACATTGTGTAACCTTGCACCCCATGGGAAATCATTCAAAGATCTCCTCTGAAAATTCTAGGCAAATTTGAACCAAAATGAGGCACAATGATGCTTAGATGGTCTGCTTTAAGAAGGTGACAGTCGGTCTATGCCCCATCAAAAATAGCTGCCAATGGGGAACATAGTTTAATTTTGGATCAACATCAATGTCTACCCTTAAATGTTTGGATTATTTTGACTTATTGTGTCAGCCATGGCCCAGGTGAGCGATACAGGCTCTTGAGAGCCTGTTATGTATAATATTGCTTATAGGATACTTTTAGGGTTCGATAATGTAGGATTTCTTGATATGTGGGGGCGTGGGGTATGTGAGCTTGCTCACTAAGGTTCTTTAATTTTATATTTGTGCAGCCTTGCATGATAAGTTGACAAAACCTGCTATTGTTGTAGGAGAATTTAGTTTTGGCATTATACTCATTGCAACTTCTTGTTTTATGTTGTGGGCCTATTAGAAAAACGATGTAGGTGCAGGTAGGATGGCTGTGGAAATTTTATTTTAATTTTTTATCAGTTTCAATGAAAATGTCTGCTATATTTTATTCAAATTTACAAAAAAAAAATTTGAATAAAATTATTTAGAAATTTCCTTAGAAGTTTGAAAAAAAGGAAAGCAAAGAGATAGGGGCCAGGGTTTTTGTTATTATTATTTAAGGGGGTAGACCCGGGGTATGAGGAGATAACTGTGTTTTCACTTTTTTTATTATTTACCTAAACAAATAGAATTATTACATTAGGTATGACCAAAATTTTTAAATTGTGAAATTATTTCCACACAGCAAATAAAAATTCATTTTGTCATGAATCAACCACCCAATATTAAGTTACCGATATTCATAATGAGTTCATTTTACTCTACAGTTTTGCAATACTATTTAAAGATAATGAAAATATGTAAAAGTCAGATTTCTTGCAAGGGAGGTAATTTATAGCACAGTTTCAGCAATTTTATGGATTTTTACCTACTTTATTTCAAATGAAGAAAAAATGGGACTGTAAGAATTTTCTAAAATTTAAATATATCACATATACATTGTACTAGTTTTCTTTCTATTCTCAGTTTTTGGTGAAAATTAAAACAACAGAATTTTTGTGCTGCTTAGGCAGCATTATACCGTTGCATGGTCTCCAGACGAAATAGACAGCCAGATGTACCTCACAAATACGCAAAACATAGTCCATGTCTGGTTGTCAAGAATAACAAATAGGGAGAAAGTACTGCACACATGCTAGCTATTTTATTTGAAAATGCTCAAATGCAAAGTATGTGTGGTTTAAACAAAAATACAGTGTGAAAATGTAGCTTAATTTGACAATCGCCTTTCGCTATTCGGTTCATTCATGAAAAATTCCCGCCATGCGCAGTGATATTTTACAAATTTTCATGAATGAATGGAAACGTAGTAAATGCTTCTATCACTGTGGACTCTTTGCTACTAAACCTTCATACCTGTTAACTAGTTTTTTTTACAATTTTGATTTTCTTTGATGATTTCACGATCGTGAACAAAAATTTGGGTAAAAACCCGATTTTGAAGAAATTCACACAAAAAATGTTTGTTTACACTATTTTGGCTGTTGAAAGGGAGATAATCCAAATTCTCGAAAGGGAGTTAACCAGATTCGATATTAGCCAATCAAAATCGAGATTACAACCACTAGTGACAAACAGCTGATTGTAGCCGGCTTGTAGGTGTGAATACAGTAAATAAATCTCCATTACTTCCTATGTTAACTTCTATGACAATGATTACTCATAGTAATTTTCCCGTAATTAATCGGCAACTTTTATATCTAATTCAGTAAAATATAAATGTATGGCTACTTTTTGGCACCGTCAAAACATAGGGTCATGCGGCATTTTTTAGCCATTTCC
>MJUU01047112.1:133738-167090 GCA_002080025.1 Modiolus philippinarum | reverse complement strand
AAAAAAAAAAAAAAAAAAAAATACAGAAAATTCAAATGAAAACACCAAAAAACCTATATGGCAAAAGGGTAGAAAAATTTCATGGGCTTTACACCAAAAGATCATTCTGCGTTTTATGTATCAAATCACTGTAAACATACACGTATTAGTTTTTGCGGATGCTTATTTTCGCAGTTTATGGAAGATCGACATATTTGTAGGAATCAATTTCCACGTTTTTTAATGTAAAAAAACCTTTTTCTATACAAAAACTCGTTTTCACGTGTACTATTTTTCGCGATCTACAGTCAACTGCGAAAATAGCGAAAATTAGTACATCGCAAAAAATTAATACGTTTATAGTAATTTTCAATAAATGCCTGAATACAGGAATGACTGCACAGACAAAAGACGTTTCAAATACATGTATGTCTATACTAATTTTATATCTTATATATATTTTCAGAATCGGCCGGAAAAAGACACTATTCCTTTCATTCATTCTAGCTTTTGGATCATCGGTAGGCGTGGCCTTCTCTCCATCGTATCCAGTGTTTGTTACTCTGAGATTTCTTGTAGGATTCGCCACAGCTGGAATTTTTATGACTGCTTTTGTAATAGGTAATAATTGTAATAAATACGAGATGAGAATGGTTATTATCTATTACTATCGGAAATGAAATGTTATACAATTGAAGAGTAATTAACAACTCTGAAAACGATGAGAGCATACAAGGATTATTGAAAAGTATCATTTTATTGCAGACATTACTGATAATTCTAATATGGGAACAATGGAAACCATGACGACTAGCCATATGAAAATCTCCAATAACATAATGAGCGACTCCACAACAGTCTTTACGCTGAAATTGACGACGTCACAATACGCTTTGTGCACAAAAACGTCAGTAAATCTGAAGTAATGGTTGTCGTTACCGTGTACACTATAGGTCCGCTCAGATCATGAAATGTCTTATTAGAATCGAAATAATTCATGTTCGCCGGTGGTTTGTAGTCGATTTACATATGGGTGTCCATTATTTTCGTTTATTTTACCCCTCGCTCCGCTACGCTACGCTCTGGGTAAAATATTAACGAAAATAATGGCCACCCATATGTAGATCTCCAACAAACCACCGGCGCCCATGAATTATTTTTTAAAATGCTTTGTGTGCATTACACCAATACATGTAAGCTCATGATATCAGCCGACTCTTATGAGTATAGATCAATCTCTTCACCATTGATACCAACGAACCACATATTGTCTTGATACTCTAAAACATGGCTGTTGCTACTGAGACAAAATGTTGGCAAACCAGACATAAATCATTTTCATCTTCACGGATTTGACATAATCGGATTTGACTCAACCGTGGATTGACTCACTGATAGTGTGACGGGTACCGCTAGCGGAGCAGGACATGCTTACCCTTCCGGAGCACCTGATGTCACTCCCGGTTTTCATGGGAGTTTACACTATGAGTGCCTTAGTTCTTAATGTTATCGTTTTATTTCCGTGCATTGTAACTGTCTCACGTCCTTGTTTTGTCTTTGTTTTTATCTGTTACCGTTTTTTGCCATGTCTTTGGAATTCGATTTATGTAGTCATCGCTTCCCTTGTTCCTTCGGTATTCTACTGCAGTTGTTTTTTAATTAAGCAAAAAACTGACACATGAAGAAAATCTTCACACCATGAGATTTAGAAGATATTTAAGATTTTTCAAGATGTATAAAGCATTCTGATCTACGTAAGTAACAAAACACCAAAGTTATTACAAACTTAGTTTCTGCTCCAATTTTCGGACTCTGAAACTAGAGTGTCAACTCTGAAACTAGAGTGCCTTGGTAAAAACTGTATTGATTATATGAATCTAACACCGGTGAAAAGGCAAGATCAAGAAATCTCAGACACCCAAGGGTAAGATTTCAATATTTCTCTGACGAGGCTTGCCGAGTCAGAGAACCATTGAAATCTTACCCGAGGGTGTCTGAGATTTCTAAATCTTGCATTTTCAACGGTGTTTGATTTATTTTCTCACTTTTGTAATCAAGAACTACGATTTATTTACCACCAAGCCGTACTTGATATCCGACGTTCCTAAGCGACGTCAATGAAGTCTGAATACGTTGCCTGGTAATTTCTGTCTTGTACCGGGGGGTACAAGACAAGAAAATCTCACACCGCTAAAAATAGGAACTGTTCTGTCTCAAAAGTGAGAATCATTTATCTAGAAGGTAGACAACAGAAACATTATTTAACAAAATGGTATATTGAATAGTCTCAATGCTATAATCAAGGTCAGAGACTAATTTACATTGTCAGTCTCTCATTTTGTTCATTTTTTCATAAACATTTGTCTAAGAACGTACTGAAAAATGTTTAGGTATTCCATTTTGACGTTTGTTTAACATCCAATTCAATTTACTGACAAAAAATCAGTTTGAAGTCTGTAGTTTGAAAACGATATAGTTTGAATACTTTCCCTTTAAGTGTTCTGTGTTATAGACATTGGTGGGTGGAGCAGAGAACGGAGAACTGGAGTTTGAAGTACTGTTACATGTAAGATTCAAATCATAATGATAATTTCATGGTTGATCTGCCCTACCTAGAAATATAAAAATAGAATTGCAACCAGTTTATCAACTATCTTACAGATTCTACGCGTTATAACCTTGAACTAGATTTGTATTTTATGATATTTTTTTCAGGTTTGGAACTTGTCGGACCGTCCTACCGTAATCTAGCTGGAATCGTCATAGAGTATTTCTTCGCTTTGGGTTTGGTTTTGTTGGCAGGTGTGGCGTACCTCCTGAGGGACTGGTTCTATATAGAGATTGTGTTTGGTGCTCCTGTTATTCTTTTCGTACTTATGTGGAAGTAAGTTATTACAAAAAGGCACAATTTCAAGCAAACCTAACTTCGGAATTCTTTTATAGGTCGTGTATCTGATTTTGTTTTTGGAAAATTCGCATTTTTTTTTCAAAATAATAGGATTTTTACCAATTTTTCTTGGTTTTACTTGTAGCAGAAGATCCTACCTTCGTTCTATATAAATAGTTCGTATATTCATTAAGCAAATTGATCAATTCATAAACTCATTCGGTTTGGCTGCTGGCTGGATTGCTTGAGGTCCTGGTTTGTACTGAGAATCAGGCTCTAAAGTAACATACTAATATAACTTTCATTCAATTATGTATACCTTAGCATTCTTTGATGTTATGCCAGAAAAAGACACTGCTCCGCTTATTTGAGTACTATATTTTTTTTAAATATCTAACTTTACATGTATTGTTTTTTGCAATTCATATTTTACGAAAGGATATGGAGTAAATGAACATGAGACCATAACACCTATGTTAACTCCAACTGCAATAATTTTGATGAGCTGTATGGCCATTTCTGAAATTTATTCCTGCATTCTTAACGCCACCTTCGTTTTCATAGAGACATATAATCGCAATATATATTAGCTGTTAGATATATTCTTATACAAAATATCAAAATGTTTTAGTTTATAAAATATCAATCTCATAAGCTAACTTAAAATTTGACACGACTGTAACTGATGTATTATTTCCTTTATTTGGCATCTGTCATGACGTACGTATTACTATTGTATTTCTATTTACGTACAGGAAATAAAATAATTTGTACCACGATGTCATTAAATGCAATTAAATACCCTGTATTAATTCCGCTTCTTCAAATTCTTGGATCAAATTCTTGAAAGACAACCCATCTGAATTATTGAATATCAAAAACTTCAATTTTACATGGTCATGGGATCATGGTTCGAATAACAAAATGCCGAAATTACTTTAAATTCAGTTTCTGCATATGCGCATTTCGACATCTTATGTCTCTTTAGTGCAGATCAAATCAAAACATTTGGATATCCATAAATCGAAATATGTGTAAAGCTGATAAAGAACAAATCTAGCAAGGCAAGCCAAAATCATTTAAGGACAGAGCTATGCAAAAGGTAGATACTCCATAGGTTTTAACAAAATTTTCTTAAATCAAACATATTTCAAGTTTTCAAGTCAAATCGGGTTTCCAAGCCAGCACCGAAGTACTGGGTACTGGGTTGTTGAATAATCTCGGGGACTTACTGTGCACCAGCAGAGGCATTGGCCCAGTGGTAATAAATATCAAAATACCAAATTACTGTGAATTCAGTTTCTGCATATGCGCATTTCGACAACCTTTGTCTCTTCTGTGCAGATCAAATCAGAACATTTGGAAATCCATTTATCAAAATATGTGTAAAGTTGATGGAGAACAAATTACCGAAAGATTTAAAAAGAACAGCCAAAAATCAGCTAAGGACAAAGCTATGCAAGAGGGAGATACTCCTTAAACTGATGTGTTAATATTTGTCATCTGTTATGACGTACGTATATCGATTGTATTTCAATTTACGTACAGGAAATAAGTTAAAACCCATCTGACTAATGCCCTGAGAGTCATAACTACTCAAATATCGTTTACAGTGATATCATAACTGTTGTCATGGCAACGGCATGCGCACAAATTCAGGACAACTGACATTTAATAATCAAAAAAAGTGAAAGTGTTTATTATATCAATTCCCTCTTGCATAGCTCTGTCCTTAGCTGATTTTTGCTTTTCTATTTAGATCTTAATGGTTACTTGTTCTCTATCAGTTTTACACCTATTTCGGTTTATGGACTTCCAAATATTTTGAGATTATCTGCATTGAAGAGACAAAAGTGGTCGAAATATGCATATGCAGAACCTAAATTCACAGTAACCTCGGTATTTTGTTATTTGTAACCACTAGGCCGATGCCACTGCTGGTGGACTGTTAGTCCCCAAGGGTATTCACCAACCCAGTAGCCAGTACTTCGGTGCTGGCCCAAAAACCGAATTTATTTAGAAACATGCAATAACTTAATTTTAGTAAATTTTGCTTAAAGCTAAGGAATATCTTGCATAGCTCTGTCCTTAGATGATTTTTGCTTTTCTATTTAGATCTTATTGGTTACTTGTTCTCTATCAGTTTTACACCTATTTCGGTTTATGGACTTCCAAATATTTTGATTTTATCTGTACTGAAGAGACATAAGTTGTCGAAATGTACATATGCATAACCTAAATTCACAGTAACATCGGTATTTTGTTATTTCAAACACAGCGGAGTTTTGCAACATACACTTACTTATTTTGTTTGAAAAAAATAATGCTGTAATGATTTGTATACATTTTCAGAATTATCCCGGAATCTCCAAGATGGTTACTCAACCAGGGCCGACATGAAGAAGTTGAACAAATTATTCGCAAGGCAGCAAAATTTAATAAAGTCACTTTACCAGAAAAACTGTTTATGGAGAGAGATCAAGAAGAACCCCCTACCGGACATTTATTGCATCTTTTTACCAGCCGTGTTCTTTTAGTCAGAACGTTGGTTATATTTTTCAATTGGTAATATAATATTTAAAACAGAGGTTTAATGTCCGGCTTTATGAAGTTTAATGCACAGATTTATGAAAGCACAATGAACTTTAAAGCCCACATTGATGAAGTTTTAATGCTCCCTTTTATGAGATTTTTAACAAAAATGCTTATGAAGTTTAACATCCGGTTTCACGTCCAGGGTAATGTAGTTTAACGTCCATATTAATGAAATTTTAAAACACGGGTTTATGAATTTAAAACGCCAATTTTCATGAATTTTAACGCCCAGGTTTATGAAGTTTGACATCGATATTTATGAAGTTTTAACACCCAGTTGTATATGTAGTATACAAATTGTAATTTTGTACGAATTGTAATTTGTATTTTCAGTTTGTACAAATTATAATTTGTACAAAAATAGCCTAAAAATCACTTGTAATTTGTACAAAATCTTACATCATTTGCTAAACTTTGTTTCAAATGACTAAAACTTGATATATGTTCCATTGATAAGGCACACATCCTATTTATTTCTCAACATTTTGTATAATCAATATTCAGGAAGGTATTACTAGAACAAGAGAGAACCATGTTAAATAGCATGTTTTACAACAAATTCTTGAAAGTTTGTTGTAATTCAACTACAAAAATTTAAAGGTCATGTGACGCGATTTCTGTGTGTTGCTTTTTATTTATTTTTAAAGCTGTGCAAATTATTGCTCTTTCAAGTTTTTCTTTCATGCAAAAATATCTAAAATATCTGTATTTTCAGACTACATTAGAAACTGAAATTTAAGCAGCTATTTGGACTGCATAGTCAATATTAAATACTACTGTTAAATTCATGAGTTAGGTTTTTCTATTGATATCACAGACATATCGAAATAAAAATACACATAGCTGTATGAAATGGCAACACAATCTTGTTTTATTAGATTTGATCCATTGTAGAGATGTCCCCTTTTGGCAGGGGGGCTATGTCGGAAGGAGGAATAAACACACAGACAATATATGATTAATGCAATCTGTAAAAACATGTACAAACAGTGGAATTTTGATCCCTTCAAATGCAATGGCTCCTAAAATGTAGCCCCTAAATGTAGAAACCATTTTTCTAACTTGATGGTTTGAATTACACTTTAAGTCTAACTGTCTTTATCATTCCTTCGAAGGATGTTGGAGCTCTGGAATTTTGAGTGTTAAAATGACATTATGTTAATGTGGAATTTTTATTGTCATAGTTCATGACTTGCTCTGATAATGATTTTTATGGCTAGAATTGGAGTTTTACGCCTAGGTTTATGAAGATTAGTGGCCCAGATCAATGAAGTGTAACGCCTTGGTTTTTTATGTTTAACGCAATTGATTTTCCAGTTAAATGCCTAGTCGTTCATTAAATTTAACGCTCGGGTTAAGGACGTCATAAAGTTTAACGCAAAGGTTTTATGAACCATTTAAATTTGTGACGTCTTAAATATTCGTTAAAAATGAATCTTCACCGGGATTAAAAAGACTTGCAGCATTAACATCTGATTTCCTAATTGTAAATAAATAACAAATAACCGAAGTTACTGTGAATTTAGATTCTGCGTATGCGCATTTCGACAACTTATGTCTCTTCAGTGCAGATCAAGTTATAAAAAGATACACGTCTCGGGTATCAAAATCACTGTAATTTTTTTGGGTGACAAGAGACTATAGTGTTTAAATATTTTATCAGTGGTGAAGACTATGTAAATATATATCTCATTCAGGAATATATGAATTAAAGATATGAGAAGTTTCCACATGCGAACTTTAGCAAGAATGATAAAATCGAAATATTTCCATCTGGAATGAAGAAGTATTTTGAATCACGACCTATCTTTATCCGAATATTTTTTTCTTTTTGATTTGTTTCAAACTCGAACGGCTGAGGACCACCCGCGTAAACTTAATCAACATCGGTTAAAAAGTCGCGTGCTCACTCAACCAACTGATGAGAACGGGAGAAAGTCTTTCGAATGGAGTAATTTGTTTCGAAATTTTGGCAATGTCGTCCTGCTAACAATTTAATATCAAACATACAAATACACTGAGTTATACCTGTTGAAATTAGCACAATACTAATTCTGTTTATCCACAGATCCAAAGTTGCTAGTATATAGAATTATATTAGGGCAACTTTGTTACTGAAAATAATAAACTAACACAGACAGTACAGTATTACTAAACATAAGCTATCCGAAAACAAGTGTGCTACGTCATTTATAAATAAATAGTCATTGCCATCTTTCTTAAATATTGATTAAAGGATTTCCCTTCGGCTTTGCTTGCCAATTCCATTATAATTAAGATCTGAATATAAGAGGCACGAAAAGTAAGAGTTTCTTCTGTAAATGACTGTTTCCCATGTCAGACAGCTCACAGAAGATACAGTCACGTGAAGCTGTCATACACGGATAGATTTCCAATCCAACGTTGCAATTTATTCGACGTCACAGTTGTAAACATAATGAACTCTTTCGGTAATTTGACGTCAAATTGAGAACCCACAAGAAATGTCATGTTTTATTTCTTCTAACATGATAATTGTATTTTACAGAAGAAATATAGTTTCTTACATTCGACCATAATTACAGATCAGGATATCTTCCACTCGTGTGAAAAATTCTTCGTCTTTTACCCGGGAAAAGACGGAATTTCTCTCACTCGTAGAAGATATCTCTTACATCTAATATGATCTCGTGTAAGAACCTATTAATTTTTGTTTCTTTTACAGGATGGTAGTCAGTATGACATATTATGGTCTATCACTAAACACAGGAAATCTTGGAGGAGACTTTTATATGAACTTTTTCATTTCTGGATTAGTAGAGTTTCCAGCATATACTTTAGCTATTTTATTCTTAGATAGGATAGGAAGAAAAATATGTCATCTGTTAGCGATGGTTATAGGAGGAGGGTGTTGTTTGGCAACCATATTTACTATTATATACGGTGGTGATAGTAAGTCCGAGTTATATTGAAAAGTAAATCGTTGTGTCGACAAGATAACGAAATACTAGTAACTACTCGAAAAACATTCAGTATTAGCACTGCATAATTTCGTCAATCTGTTTCCCCGAAATAAAAGAAAAAATAAAGAAATAGACAAGGCGCATAAGTATGTAAAACATTATTGCAAGTTCACCATTTACGACCGTAATCACTCTTATTAATGTGTTTGATAAAAAATAACAGTATTAAAGCTTTTGTAAATCAACGTAAGTCAAAATGTGAACCGATTGCAGATTAAAGGATGGCAGAGATTGGCACATCGGATATTCGAGTATTCAATCAAATGGATAAGAAAAAAATAATAAAAATAAATAAATAAGATAAATCAAGATATGTTTCACTTTATCGTTTCAAAAATGGCTCTTACGACTAATGTTTCGATTTTCCTCTCCAATTCCTGAACGATTTTGTAAAAAATATTTGATGTGCCATTCTTCTTGGATCGTTTATTCTACAATCGGTTCACATTTGGGTTTACATTCCTGGAAAACCTCAAGCATGTTCCAACTTAATTTTACATGAATATTTTAGATTGTATGTACACTTTATTCAGTATTAATAGTTAGAAGTTTTGAGTTATACCCCATTATCTTTTTGCTACAAAAACAAATATTGTTATTTGTGTTATATTGTTGGCTTGTGGCAATGTGCCTCAAACCCATAAATTCATGTGGTTGTTCAATATGTTATGTTAAAGTAAGTGAGAACCGAACCGTCAGTCGGAAAAGAACAATCCAAGGACAATGGAAACGTCAGAAAAACGAAGAAACGAAGACATAACTTGAGCACGGCACAGAAAAGAAAATGAAGACACGCACATATACAAAAATGAACAACACGGACCCAATAAAAACCATGGGTGAGATCAGGTGCATCGGTAGAGTAAGCATCTCCTGCTTCTTATAAGACACCCGCCGTGTTGAACATGTCAACTCCGGTCGTAAAGTCAAATCCGGTAGAGGAAAATCCAACTTTTTGGCAAGGAGAAAGATCTGTTGTCATATGGGAAACAGATATCTCATGTTATGTAAACTACGTCTATCGAATTCCTTCACTGGATTTAGTTATTTTTTCAATAATACAGTTGTAGAGAAATATTACGAATTGACAGAATAAAAAATAAAAATAAAAATACAAATACATTATAGAGATATTTTCTATATTAAATTAATAACATTGTTGTTTTTCAGGCCTGCAATGGTTAACAACAACACTAGCAATGATAGGAAAACTTGGTTCTGCAGCAGCTTTTGCAATAATTTACGTATTTTCTGCTGAACTATTTCCTACTGTAGTAAGGAATACCGGTATGGGAGCTAGTTCGTGTTGTGCACGTGTAGGAGGCATGGTAGCGCCTTATGTAGCCGATTCAGTAAGTACCGGTAGTGATTCATACCTTGGTATCAGCGATTTTAGTGCAACATTTATGTAACAGATGATTTGATTGGTCAAAACTGATCACCGATTACACTAGAATCGGAATAACAGTACATTATATGAATGTCGGGGGAGATGTGATCGATCTTGTTTTGTAAACTGCATTTTTAAATTTATTTCCCGGGACTCACATCTACAATTTATTTCCCGACCATTCAACTAATGTACTGTTATTGCTTAAATAAAAAAAGATTACCTAATACAATATATATAATTAAACGTGACGGAGATAGGTATTTCTGTAAAAGTTGACATTTCAGCAAAAAGATACTTTGTTTGATATTTATCTCGCCATCTCCAATTTAAAAACAAAAATGGTTTTTTAAGGCAGTTCGAACTTCTTTCATCAATTTCATGTGGTAAAGTGTCGTCTTCTTTATTCAAGAAAGATCTCGATGAAGTAAAGAACATGCTAAAAAATCCAATCTCCGTAAATGTCGTCTTCTTAAACCGCACTATAATTACATCCAGTCCTGTTCAAAGCGGGTACACTTGTATTCATTATCAATTGTATTAGAGATTTGAGAGATAAACGCCACTTTTTGGCAAATTTTGGTCGCACCACCGCTAAGGCACAGCCATTAAATTCGTACCTTGTATTCGTTATTATTATGGCATTTCGTTATCAAATATATTCCTTTAATCAATATTTGCAAAGGCTAGATCAATTGGTGGAGACATCGGACAAGCTGTACCATTGGTTATATTTGGAGCAGCTTCAGTATTAGCTGGTGTCTTATCTTTATTGTTACCCGAGACATTAGGGGAACATCTACCAGAATCTATTGAAGATGGAAGAATATTTGGAACGTGAGTTTTGTTTATTATCTCAAAGTGTAGTCAACATACTCGTCCATGATTGAAAAAAAGGAAAAAAACTTTGTGAATATTCAGTAAACTCAAAATTGGTATAAGATGAACACGCCCATCAGTGGAGCGAGATACAATCGATAAATATGGCATTGCAAGATCTCACAACAAAAAACGGAAGGAAGACACTGCATGTATACAAACAATAAGACGAGAATCTTACAATTTTCATAGTTGTCTTTTAAGAACCAATCAACTGAACAAAAAAAAGTACGTGTCATGGTACCGAATATAGAGTTAGATCTGCTGTTTTGAAAATCAAAACTTTTTTTTATTGATTTTTCGATGATTTCTGAATGGTTTAACCTGTTCAATGAATGATAAAAATTGGCCGAGGAAGCACAGTGGCGAATTTATTTAATAAGTGGATGATATCGGGATCCTGAAATTGTGAGAAGACTTTAGTTCATGTTTCTATAAAAATCTTTGACGACAAAATAAAGTTGCCGCCATATTAAACACCGTTTGCATGTTGAAAATGTACAAGTCAGCGATGTCACAACTACGAAAGCTTCAAAATTCATGAACGTACATAACCCTATGAGAATTAAAAATAGTGCATTAAAAACGTGTTCCTATCGTTGTGGTCGCTTTTCTTTTGGTTTATTTGTGTTTTTCATGTGTTTTTCCCTGGAAAATTGTGCATGTAATTGTAATTTTCAGCCAGATTTGTCCTGTTATTCCCTCTTTTTTCGTCTTTCTTCGGTTAAATGATATAAATGGGATTTATCAAAATGTAGGTCTGTTTGGATAATATTTATCGATTCATTCGCGAAATTCGAAAATTCGATGCATCAAGAAATGCAAGCTGGATTCCAAAACCATTTGATCACTTGTCGCTAATCAAGTTGATTGAATTTTAATGAATTTTAATAACCATGCACACAATGTAATAATAGTAGAAATGAAGTTATGATTTACATAAAACTTTGAAATTAGAAAATATAACCTCAATATTTACTTTTTACAGTGACGAATACAGAGAGAAGAAAGCCATAAAAAGTCAATCCAAGGCTGATTTAACTCAAAAAGACATGCAGACTAAATTTTAATTTTGTCATACGGTGTTTATGTGCAGTAACAGTATTTTGCCTTGTCTTTACATTTTTCCACAGTTCACATAACAAAGTTGATTTAGAATAACGGCATTTGCAATCTTTTTCAACTTTTTAATTTCAAATTTCAAATCGTTGACTGCATAAATAAAGAAAGGTACAGATCTACATGAGCAAAAATCTGTCAATAAAAATCATCCCATTATTCATTTCTAACTTGAGAGAGGGTTGCATTATTTCCTGGAATACTTAAGCCAGAATTGTACGCTTGTAGTGAATAATGACACTTGTGCTCAAAAATCTAATTGATCTATTATGAATTTTAAAATGTGTAGGCGAGTTAAGAGAGTTGGAATCCCCTTTCCAATGTTATTGATGCCGTAAAAATGATAAAAATGGCGAAAAAGGAAATCACCTACTTGTTCACCAAACCTAAACTGGAGCCCTAATTTTCGAAGGCTAAAACTACCGGTGGTCTACTAAGAACAGAAAGTCAAATATATACTACAAAAATATGCCTTATCCCGTAAATTGTCTGTGAATATTAGCAGTGTTATAAAATAGAGTATATAAATTTCTCGTTTTGCTCAAGGAGGAGCACAATAATTCTTGTTCTGCTTAGACAAGCAAAAAAATTCATTATATAATTAGAAGAGCATTTCACAACGTTCATGAATATCTCCATAATATGCAAAGGTATTGGAGACTCCTGATGAGTAAAAAAAATAATGAAAAATTAACAGAAAATGATTAGAAATATTTTCTGACAAAAATGCAATCAGATCTTTATTTTTTTTAATTTTTGAATCAATAAATAACTTTCTTTTTCGTTCTTGTTCTATCATATTTCTTGTTACCAAACAGTCCTATTGTGATCATTGGAGCTGCTGGCAGTCCATTTTCTTTGCTATAAATAGCACATCGTGCATACGAACAGGGAGTGTCTTTCCATTCATAACGCAGTCCTACGACATAGTCATTCTTTGAGCATGCCTCATACCAAACTTTTACAGAATATGCATCATATTCCACTATTGGTGCAGGCATCCACTTCGAGGTTTGATCATTGCATAAGGACTGATTATTAGGCGAACAGCACACCTGTGAAAAGATGACAATGTCGGAAAACCATTGGAAAATGCTTATGGAGAAAACCGAAGACATTTACAAACAATATTAAGCAATTGCATAAATTAATTAAGTTACTTTATCGGTTATTTGATAAAGTCAGTATTTCCGAACTGGACATTATCAAGAAATTATTAGGTCACAGTGAAGGTGTCACGCGTGGGTTATTATGCTGACGTCATGTTTTGTACTGTTTGTCTTGTTCATACGCGTAATACGTTGAATGAAGAATGTATATAAATTATTGCAATAAACAAGAGTTCAAATGTGCTAAAATAGAAATTTAAGCTTAATCAGTTTATTTAAGAGTTTAATTGATCATTTCGTGAATTACCGATAAAAGAAATAAAGGACATTTTGTTTTTGATATGGACTTTATCACGGCGTATTGCATCAAGCTCGCTCTAACGGGCTCACTTTATAAAGTCCGTATCAAATACAAAATGTCCTATATTCCATATACAATGTCCCTTAAGAACAAATACTTTGGAAGTACTTCAATTTATTCGTTATAGCCAATTTTTGTGGTCTTCATAAAGTTCTCATCGTTGGTCTTTATTGCTGTGTTTGCGGTGTTTGTGGGTGAATGGTGTCTATGGTCCTCAGTCTTCAAGTGTTCTTGCTTTTGCCCTAAAATATTGTCAAAAATCATATGAGGTTGTTTCTGGTACATGTACTTCCCAGGATAAATGTTCGTATGTCATATGTCACATTTTATGTTTTCTTGCATATCGGCAGTGGGACATGGCTATAAATAGTTTGTGTCCATTTAAGCCATTTTAAGTGTTTGTGAAGATAATACTACTCCAATAACACTGATAACCAACACCATATTTTGTTGCTAGTGTATTAACATTTGTCTTTCTAAATGGCAGTTTAGTTTGGGTATGGATGTACTATACCACAAAGTTTATAACAAAAAATACAAAAGTGCCAAAATCTGTAAAAATGCATTCGGTGGCTGAAAGAAGGAAACAAAGATGGGAAAGTGGCCATACCTCTTTAACTGATGTATTCTCGGTTGGAATATTCAATGGGCGTTCCTAGTTATCACATAAAAGATTAAATATCTAGCGAATTAACACACAAGTTATATTTATATCTTATTTCATATCACTTTTGTTACAAATAATTCAATTGGTTCAATTACTATCACATGGTATACTGTAATTCAACATACAGCCCAAACAATACTGTAGGCAGGCTGTATCGCTTGTGCGAGCTGTATTGAGATCCGATACAGCCCGCTGAGGAAATACAGCCCGGTGGTGACGTCAGCAGAACAAAAACATATAGCAAAGAAGTATTTAGCTTAATAATCAAATTTATTGTTATTTTTTCAACATGTCACCTAAGAAAGAAAAGAAAAAATGAATTAATCTGACATTGTTTTGAATATTAATCAGATTCAGAAAGTCAGAAATTAGAAACATCACATTTCATGTCTATGTTTTTCAATTTCACTTTTACTTTTATTTAATTATTTCCGTTTACTGCCGACAATTAAAATAAGGGGAAAACATTCACCTAAAGCGTTTGACTGGTAAATTTGTTCAATGAAATAAAAGTAATAGAAACTTGTGTATCGGACTGCATCAGATTTACAGACTGCCTAATGACCTTGATACGGCCTTCGGCTCTGGCTGTAATAAGGTACACGGTCCGTATCGCGGTCTTAGGCAGTCTGTAAATCCGGATGCAGCCCGATACACAAGTTACTATTACATAATTTCACTACCTCAAATCCATCCATTGATCTGACAGATAAATGTGTACTCCTATTGTCGTATCCAATCCGGATAGTTCTGTATCCTATATCTATGCTGTATCCATCCGGCATTGGGCCTTGATAACGAACATTGGTGAGCTTTTTATAAGCCACTGCCAAACCAGACATCAACAAACGGTCAGCTATGGCTTGCTTGTAACGTGAATATATGCTTAAAAACAAAATGCATTACTATTCAACAAAACGGTATAGTGTAATTTATCATATTGTATAGCAACATAATATTTCCCTAAGAAAGCAACCAAAAGTTAGCGTGCAATAAATTTCCATATTGCACTAGTGCAAATATGACTTAAAATTTATGACGTCATCGACAACAAAAACCCACTTATTAACAGTAATTTCGGTCTTGCTATACAATAAAAGGGTTATTGCATGAATATTGGGGAATATTATCCCTCGTAGAATATATATTGCACTCGCAAGCTCGTGCAATATAAAATTCTACTCGGGACAATATTCCCCAATATTCATGCAATAACCCTATAATATTGCCAACTCGGTAGCTAGTGCTGATTTTATTTTTAAACTTATCATATCTATGTTTGAGAGACCATCAACTCAAAGGTGTTCAAAAACTGATAGAAAACAAATAATCAATATGATTTAAATTTAAAGCTAAAATCAGCTAAGGACAGAGCTTTGCATGAGGGAGATACTCCTTAGTTTGCAACAAAATTTACAAAAAATTTAGATATTGCAAAGTTTCAAATAGAATCGGCTTTCGGGTCAGCATAGCGCACCGAAGTACTGACAACTGGGCTGGTGAATAACCTCGGGAACTAAGCCCACCAGCAGAGGCATCGACCTAGTGATAACAAATGATAAAATATCGAAGAAAAACGATTAAACAGACTCTTAAATAAATTGAATTTAGTAGTTTCTTTCCTCTGCATATTATAATAGTTATACAGAAGTCTTTGTCCTGCTGCCGAATAATTTTTTTGTTATGGAATGATATCATTTTCACAGTGATAAAAAAAGCCCCGGTTTCTAACCTCCCGAATGGTGAATCAGTATCTGGTAAATCCATCGCAACAGCCATAAACACTTTATCCATATCATAGTTTGGAACATAGCCAAAATCTGCTGTTTGATGCCATCTTACGTCTGCCATGAAGCTGTTTGTATTTCCGGTTCCGTTTGCTGCTAACTGCAAGAGACCATGTTTTTGATACTTGATAATATAGACGGCATTTCTTTAAAAGTTACGAAAGTTAAAACAGTTCAGAAGGTAGGTTTTAGGGACTAAAGATAGTATAGCACAAAGTAGCTGTTATCCATCTAATTTTTCATAGCCATATCTGCTAACTTAATTATGATGTTTAAGTATCGTTATAAACTTTCTTGTCCTTTACTGTCTTTCCAAATTAAGAGCGACCTTGCAAGCTGGTAAAAATCATATCCAATGTCAAACATCACCTCCTAACAGACAACAAAAGTTCACATGGCTAGAGAATTGACTTCCAGAATCGGTACCGTAAATATAATACTAGTATGTCTCGGATTGACGTCTTGTTTCCCTATACTTGAAAAGTGAGCTATAGAGACCAGTGATGTCTTCATATCTTTTCATTTCATGTAAAACTCAAATTTTTTTGTTTGTTTGTAAGTACACAAATTGGATTGCGTTTCCAATTAAAAAAAATAGTTATTTAAAAAAAAGGAAAAACAAACAACTATATCCTACCTGGGCAAAGCCAAACGGAAAAGTACTATCTGTTTCACCTCCAGAATTAACATTGAAGTGCTTTCTCCAATCTTTTATCATGTTTGGAAACGTACAGTTATATTTGTTAGAATTGTAAACATTCGATTCACCTGTAATAATGAAAATTCATCAAAATCACTAGTAAAAAAATGTGTAACGATAAAATGAATTCTTGAAAAAGGACTTATTTCTCAGATGAAGAGCAACAATAAACGCGTTGTTCCATTGCTTTCTTTTACCGTGTATTATTAAAGACTTTGTCTCACTCCGTATCCATTCATTACTTATTTTTTTAGTCTTCAATTGTAAGACCCCAAAAAAACAGCGTTTCAGATTCGTTTTATTAATCTTTTACCGTTTAATTAATAACTAGTGCTAAATGTCATGGCATTCTATATGCATATCATTTATATGTTTGTGCTTAATTATCGTGAGTTACTTGGTTTCCATGTTATTCTAATTGTTTTATGCCGAGGCTATTATTCCATGTTTAATTACTTGTGCCTTGCTATTACTTGCGCAGAGTGTTTTGTTATACTGTGATTTGACTTTATGGTCTTCCAAACGTTTAGAATTTATCTGCACTGAAGAGACATAAGTCGTCGAAATGCGCATATGCAGAAAAAATTCACAGTAACTTCGGTATCTATTTATTTGTATGATCGAGTCTGAATTTTGTTATCACTATGTATATGAAAAAGAAAGGAAATGGGGTAAATGTCAAGGAGACAACATCCCATATTCAGGTTAAAACGACCCAAAACAAACCGTACGGTCTTCAACACAGTGAGGAACCTCACACCATATAGCAAGCCCTAAATGGCCCCAAAAATGTAAAAAAGTGAATAAATCAATGGAAAAAAAACACATCTAATAACCCAAATATCAAGAAACTGAAATTTTATAAGAAGACAAGGACATATACATGTATTTCTCAAATTATTGTTGGTGCTATGATATATGTATAATTCCAAATATTTTGCGACCGAAATGAGAATGTTCAATTCTGTTAAAACTTTGTTATTCCTATGTCTTTACATTTTCACTTTTATCAGTGTTTTCCCGGCATGATCCAAATTTTCCACATTTATCTGTTTGTGCTCTACATGCTCCATTTATATTATTAATTTGATATAGTTTGAGAAATTTTATTAGTTGAGAACTGATCACATGACCCACTGTATATTTAGAGATTGACTAGAAAACAGTATATCAAAAAGTTATATCGCACATTGACTAGAAAACAGTATATCAAAAAGTTATATCGCACGTTACTAAAAATAGAAATGCATATCGCATGTCTGTATGAATGTTTATAATCTTGTTTAATTTATTTTATGCATTTTTCAAGAATCAATTACATGTACATACACATAGTAATTATATGATAGTGCTTATTAAATTTTTAATATATTAATTTTTGAAATATTTAAAACATATCTTGAAATTGATAATTTAGACAAAGGAAAAACATGTCCTTTTCAGTGTTCATGTAAATTTTTAAAAATTGTAGTCTATGTATGAGGTCGATACGATGTTATATCGACCTGGGAAAAGCATATCGACCTCATCCTCGGTCGATATGCGTTTCCCAGGTCGATATAACATCGTATTGACCTCATACACAGACAATAATTGTATATTATCTCATTACAAAAACCTTATTATCACCATCTATGTTCTTTTGTCTTTCAGAAATACTCAATTTTGAGTAAACGCAATTATTCTCTATATTAATATAGAATCATACAATGTGAGCTTTATAAGAAGTGAATAACATCTTCTCAGCATGTCTTCCTTGGGATACATGATCATTTAGCTTAAATACATTGTCATGGTGTTTTATTAAAAAGTACAGTAAGGTACGAACGATCTTTTAGTTACCTTCTTAAATTGTACTCATGCCAGATGCTTGAAATAATTTACCTTGATACCACAAAACACCATAAATGGTCATTCTGGTAAACGGCATAATCATGGCATTCCACGTGGAGGACATAGGCAGCGTCATACTGAAAAAAAGGCTTTCTTTGTAGTACTAAGTGTCTATATCTGCCTGCCGGATACACTTACTAATATTAATGTGTTTTAAGAATATCATGAAATATTTAATCGCTATGGTGTCACACATACAAAAATGGGTAATCATACCGACAAAACAAATTTTATTTCTAAAAATTATTCTTCTTTTGGGTTAATTTTCTGAATCACTTAAATACTAATATTTGGGTATTCTACTTAACCACAAAATAAAGTTTTCAATGATATCATGTCTATTCAAGCATGTTTTGATTTCAGCAATATGTAGTATTTACATTTTAAATGATAAGGAGAACCCCTGTCCAATTTTTTGGAATGGTGGTCTGAAATGCATGTATGTTGTAACGAATAGTGGAGCTTTCGCTTGCCAAGGAAACAAAAAGCAGAAAGCTGATATTTTAGAAAAAAAGTATTGTTCTACATATTTTTAATGATTTCAACGATACATATGAGGAACTCCTGTCCATTTGTTTTGAAATGGAGACTCAAAATGTTTGATTTCAGCAGAAAGCGGATAGTATTGTGCTCCATATTTTTAACCATTTTAACGATATGTATGAGGAACTCCTGTCCATTTGTTTTGAATCGGGGACTCAAAATGTTTGATTTCAGATGAAAACGGATATTTTAGAAGGAAAGTATTGTGCTACATATTTTTAACAATTTCAACGGTATGTATTGATTAGATTATAAGGGAAACCCCTGTCCATTTTTTTTTATTTGCGGTCTGGTATTGGTTGTAATGGATAGTGGACCTTTCGGTTGCCATTGAAACCAAACCAGTAAAGTGAAATTTCAGGAAAAAAAATCTGCTACATACTTGTATCGTTTTGAAAATTATAAAGGAATCCCCTGCCAAATTTTCGCTTGAAAAGATCACTCAAAATGTTTGATTATAGCAATACAGTTGGGTGCAGTCATAATCTCTCACAAAGTTAACTTAGAACTGTTCTAATGACTGCCCTAAGTTAACTTAGAACTGTTCTAGAACAGTTCTAGAGCTGCTCTAGAAAAGTGTTCTAAAAGCAGTCATTGTCAAGAACTGTTCTAAAAGCAGTCATAGAGTAGAACTGTTCTAAAAGCAGTCATCGAGTAGAGCTGTTCTAAAAACGGTCATAACCTGTTCTAAAAGCAGCCATGGTCTTCCGTATGACTGCTATTACAACCGTTCTAAGTTAAATTTGAAAATGACCGTTTTTATGACCACTTTAAGAACTGCTCTATTTTATGACTGCTTTTAGAACTGTTCTAAGTTAACTTAGAAAATTATCGTTTTTATGACCGTTTCTAGAACTGTTCTACGTCTGCTCTAAGTTAACTTAAAATTGTTTCTAAGTTAACTTGGAGTTAACTTGGATGAGAGGTTATGACTGCACCCAACTGTATGTATTACTTTGATTTTAAATTGAACCCCGCCACATTTTTTTTTGCGATTTCAACCATATGTATTATTAGATGAAAAGGTGATCCCCTGCATTTTTTAAAAGAGTGGCTGACCTTGTTTGATTTTACCTAAATGTATTAAGCAGTTTAAACCTGAAAGCATGTCAAAGAAGCTTCCTGAAACCCCTACAAAATCGATAAATTGAACATGTCTCCTTGACATTTACCCCATTTCCTGTCTTTTTCATATTTCACAGTATTGAAATCAATTACTTTGATGAACATTTTCTCTTTTATTATTATTTTCTTAGATGTTGCAAATTCGGATTAAAATTATTTTATTTTAGCCTCTAATCCAATTGAAAAAACTAGAGGCTCAGAAACTGAGCCTGAATCGCTCACCTGACAAAATGCTTGCAGCAGGTGATGAAACTGATGTGTATCCCATAGTATCCTGTGTTAAGATATGTTCTGTGCTGGTGGTCTTGTTTTTTATCAGCTAGATCAAAACAAAATAAGCAATCTTACATTTGTAGCTTAGCTGAATTTCCTTAGTTTCAGCACATATGATGAAAAAAATGTTTTCCTATAGGGGTCCATTTTAAACGAAGTTCTGTGCTTGGAGCCATTTCTTTTGTCAGATCCGAACAAAATGAGCAATCCTTGTTAAGGACCTTCCATACATCATTTCAGTACAGTCAAGTAAAATTTGCTTCAATTGTTTCAGAGCTGATGTTGAAAATGATGTTTTTCCCATAGGGTCCAATGTTAAAACTAAGATCCGTTCTGGCGGCCATGTTTTTTTTATCGAATCAGAGCGAAATGTGCAATCTTTGTGAAGGACCCTCCACACATCATTCCTGTAAAGTTTGGTTGAATTTGCTTAAGTGGTTTCAGAGGAGAAGATGAAAATGTGAATTTCCCGTAGGGCCAATATTAAACTACGTTCCGTGCTTGCGGCCATGTTTTTTGTCAAATATGAACGAAATGTGCAATCTTTGTTAAGGATCTTCCATACATCATTTCAGTACAGTTTAGTCAAATTTGCTACCATAGTTTCAGAGCTGATGTTGAAAAGGTGTTTTTACCATAGGGTCCAATGTTAAAACTAAGATCCGTGCTGGCGGCCATGTTTTTTATCGAATCAGAACGAAATGTGCAATCTTTGTGGAGGACCTTCCATACATTATTCCTGTAAAGTTTGGTTGAATTTGCTTAAGTGGTTTCAGAGGAGAAGATGCAAATGTGAATTTCCCATAGGGCCAATGTTAAATGGACATGTTATCGCCATAGGGCCAATGTTAAACTATGTTCCGAGGTGGCGGCCATGTTTTTGTCGTATATGAACGAAATGTGCAATTTTTGTTAAGGACCTTCCATACATCATTTCAGTAAAGTTTAGTCAAATTTGCTTCAATAGTTTCAGAGTTCATGTTGAAAATGATGTTTTTCCCATAGGGTCCAATATTAAAACTAAGATCCGCGCTTGCAGCCATGTTTTTTATCGAATCGGAACGAAATGTGCAATCTTTGTGGAAGACCTTTCATACATCATTTCTGTAAAGTTTGGTTGAATTTGCTTCAGCGGTTTCAGAGGAGAAAATGAAAATGTGAAAAGTTAACGCTGGACGCCGGACGACGGGCGACAGACGACGGACGCAAAGTGATAGAAATAGCTCACAGTGACCCTTTGAGTCAGGTGAGCTAAAAATTGAAAATATAACTAAATTTACCTCTGTGATTTTTGTTGTATCCCACATTGCGTCAGAACATCTGGTGAGGACCATATTTCAATCCCAGTGTCTTCATGGGCTGATGTTATTAAACCAATTGGATATTTTCTTTCCTTATAAAGACGTTTTCCGTACAACCAACACAAAGCTGAGAAATACGTCCATTTCTGATGTCCTGTAGTGTCTGTTTTAACGAACAGATATTGATATAATTCGATTTTCAGAGGGGGGATTTGGTTTGGGTTATTTTATCCAGAAAAAAATATCAAAATTAAATATTTGTACTTGCAATAAAGAAAAATATTCTTCAAATAAAAATTTAATTATTTCATTTCATGTCACTGGCACCAAGATTAAATTATTTATTTGCTAATACGCCAAAGACCCCCCTCTCCCGAAATCAAATGGTCGTCACCTGACATAAAAACCGGTCTGGTATGATAAACATACAGATCCTATGCTGACAACTGTCTCAGTAACCTTTGTTAAGTCCACCATACTAAACGAATTTCGTCTTGTATTTGTCGTATCGGTTGTTTTTTTATTTGTTTTTGTTTTGTCTTGTCTTGTTTTGTTTTTTTTTTTAATTGTTTTTTTTTTTCGTTAATCTGTTGCATCGGATTAAATTTTTTGATAACTTTATCCAAAAGTTTTTTTTAAAATGGATTTCAAGTATTGATAAGAAATCGAAAACTATTCAGTATCCCTTTGTGTACACATACATGTTTTATTCAGTGATCACATTATATATAGTTCTGGTATATTTTTTTCTCTTTTTTCGGAGTTTTGATTCTGTGTTACGTCTAAGTTGCAATGTTTATTTTTGTGTGTGTGTACTTCAATTATGAAATTGTAATGTCATTTTCCCAAGTCTCAATGTGTTGTTTTTCAACTTGTTATAACAGTTATACTACTACTGTATATAATGCTGTGAAATAATATCAAGAGACATGTTCTAACGACATGAAATAGAAAACACCGTGGGAGCGACTACATCTCGCGCAGGGCTAATTTTTACCATTGCCTTTTTAACGCTTAGGGCTCACCCTCAATGAGATCATGCTGCTTGTTGATAGTTCCGGTGATTTCGTTCACCCTAACTTTGAGTTCAGATAATTTTTCTCTCATCAAGTTCAGGCGCTGTTTATTTATTTTGATTAGTTAACAATCAGTATATACGCTGCTGCAAAAATACAGGTAAAATAACTAAAAATTTATTAAAAAAGAAAAGGAACAGTAAAGTCAATGTTTGCAGATGGCCAATCCGTAAACATACGTCTCATCATCGGACGTGACATAAACACATAATGTTGAGCAAAGCTCCTCATGGCGACTTAAAGATGAAGAACAACAATAAAAGTGTACTTCCATTACTATGTTTTACCTAGCTGCGGAACCGTAGCTCTTATGGTCCTTGTGCTGATGGTCCGCCAAATCAGAAAAAATTAAAGAACCTATAGAGCTATGGTTCCGCAGCTATGTTTTACCATGGTTTTGTAAAGACTTTGTCTTATTCGCATTTACTCCATATTCCTTCATTGCTCAAAATGTGTCTTCAAAAAAGGTAACCTTAATAACCCAAAGTTGCCATTAAATATATCAATTTATTAAAACACACCTTGACTTGGAAGAGACCATTTCTCCTCTACACTCTTCAGATCGATAAGAGGTGTATCAGATGTTTGTTGTGATGCTGTGAATAACCGGATGTTAGGGAAGTTCTTTGCATCTTGCATTTCCGCCGTGGCATTGTCAGCCTGGGAATGGGAAATAATAAAAAATTAAATTGTAGTCTAATCTGTGTGAGAAACTTACTCGTTTTGAATAAATTCTAACTCTGCTCTTGACTTTTTAGTAATGCTGTTGCTACTCCTTAATGTGATGATTCATTTGAAAAAAAAATGGACTAAGTCACAGTAAATACATATACATTTTTATTTTTAAGGCTAACTTCATATATGTGAATTTGAAGACAGCCTATTTCTTGATACTGATATTTTATTATTCAGCAGATCCAAGAGCAATACTCTGTCAAATGCTTTAAAAAATTGAACATTCTTATTTAAAGATATGTAAATACATTTGTAATTGTGACAAGATATTTTGAAGTCGTCGAATTGTATATCAAACAATATAAATGTTTCAGTTTTTATTGCATATGTTTATTATTTTGATATTCATATTTGGTTTTAGGTAAAGAGGAGGCCTATTTTCTTAAACATCACATTGGTTCAAAAAGTATAAAGAGGAAGATGTCATCGCAATGCTAGAATTTTTTATTGATAACATTATTTGTAGAATTTGGGGGACAAGTTTTCCAGCAGACATTAAAAATACCTATTGTGCGCCACTTTTAGCAGATTTATTTCTTTATTCGTAAAATGCCAGGTTCATACATGGGCTAGTTCAGAAAAAAGACGATAAGATAGCCAAGTCCTTTAATTTCAATTTTCTTTATAGATGATGTTTTTTCATTAAACAATCCTCAATTTAAGGACAAACTTCATCTTATATATCCAAATGAAGTCGAAATTTAAGAGACCAATGACACACCATCATCAGCATCATACCTGGACTTTATGCTCCTACATTGACAACTCTTGACGTCTGAAAAAATACTTTACGACAAGCGTGATGATTTCGACTTTCTAATAGTGAACTTCTTTTTTTTCCCTCTTTTTTTTAGCAGTAATATTCCCACATCTCCGGCACATGACGTCTATTGCAATTGTCACTGCAGAAGTTTTACGGTCGTCACCATGATTTGACAGGCCGCAACAATGTTTCTTTTTCACAGATGAGAATAGCTATCGTTTGGCAGATCAAGAGTTCATAACCGGACTGACAAAACACCGACTCTTACAAGTACAAAACCGGACTTTTCGCTCGCAATGTGACGGTTGCCACGCATGGAGCAGATCATGCTTACCCTTCCAGAACCTGATGATATTCTCTGTTTTTAGTATGTGCTTTTGTTTCTGTGTTGTCTTGTATGTTATACTCTTATATTGTAGCTTTGTAAATACAATTCAATCTTTTCTTAAGGGTTCTTTGTATCGAGTTGACTTTTTGCTTTATATAGCAGTTAACGGGAAAACATGTTATACTCTGACGCATTAATAACACAAGACGTTTGAAAGTGTAGTGGAGTGCACCTTCCTTATTTTGTCCCGCCTGGTGTCACCTTTGCATTATAAGATTTTGTTCTATGACGTCGTGATTCCGAGAAAAGTCACGCACAAAGAACAATTTTTGAACATGCCTGAAATACCAGTTTTCCCGCGTACTACCTGGTAGTGCAGCAGTGACACCTATCGGGAAAAGCAGGGAGGCGAATTTCATTGTACACGTGATATATAACATACCATGTCTAAAGTGAACCTCATGTTACCCTCACCAGAGCATAACCATACATCACCAAACAGGACGTCCGAAATCATTATACTTAGACTTCCAGATTTAGCTGTAATTGAGTGAGCCTTTTTGTCTGATATGGCAGGCAGTTTGGCACTCCATGTTTTGTTTTCAAACACTGTTGTTGTTATATCTGCATAGTCACTCACTGTCACCGTGATACTGCTTCCCGGGTTGTCATGGTAACCCCATACTACTGCATGTTGTGGAGCCTTTTGCAAAACCATGTGATCACCATAATACGAGGCGAAGTCGAATGTTGCAGCTATTTCTTGAAACATGATGGTTAACGATTAAATGCATATTGCAAGTTGATTAAAGTGTTAAAAGTTTATAAATTTGACCTCTTAATTTAAAATACTTATGCACAGTAAAATTGTATCTCTTTGTGCGTTAAATAAGTATGTAACACACAAAATACCGACGTTACTATAACGTTAATTTATTTTCTACATATGCGCATTTCGACAACTTATGTCTCATCAGTGCAGATCAAACCAAAACATTTGGAAGTCTATTAACCCAAAACGTGTACAATCTGATAGAGAACAAATAACCAAAAGGATCTAAATAGAAAAGCCAAAATTCAGCTAAGGACAGAGCTATACATGAGAGAGATTCTCCTTACTTTTAAACAAAATTTTGTAAAATTTAGATATTGCAAATTTCAGTAATGTCGGTTTTCGAGTCAGTACCGCAGTACTGAATACAGGGTTGGTGAATACCATCGGGGACTAACAGTCCAGCAGTATGCATCGCCCAGTGGTAATAAATGACAAAATACCGAAGTTACTGTTAATTTATTTTCTGCATATGCGCATTTCGACAACTTATGTCTCATCAGTGCAGATCAAACCAAAACATTTGGAAGTATATTGGTTCATCTAAACTTCTGCAAATATGTTCTGCAAATATGTTCTAGGAACAAGAAGAAGTTCGTCCAATATAGCCGTAAGGGCAGAATTAGGTCGACTCCCTTAAGAAAAATATATATTCCAACAGACCATAGCCTATTTGGCAAGACTTAATTCCAAAGACATAAATCCTCTCCTTAAAGAAGCTTTTAATCTTTCAAAATTACCAAAATCCGAAAATATATATTCCTGGTTTACATATGCTCAAGACATTTCTCCAGGGAATTTAATAAATGAAATAGAAACCGTTTCAAATGCAGCAGTTGTAAGAAAAATAAAACCAAAAATAAAAATTAGTTTCTCAGACTATTACAGTTCTATATTCGAAAGAAAATTAAATATGCTTAATGAAAATAACAAACTTTTTCTATACAAAAATTTAAAATTTTCTTTAGACAAGGAATACTATCTAGCTTCTGATAATTTTGAATTTCGAAAACTCATAACTAAATTTAGAATAAGCGACCATTCTCTAGAAATTGAAAAGGGTCGTTATTATAGAACTCCAAGAGAATGCAACACATGCAACGCAATTGAAGATGAAAAACATTTTCTTTTGTTTTGTAATAGAAATAATACTTTAAGACAAATATTGTATAAAAATATTAAAGCAGTGATCCAAATTTCTTTAACTTGACAGACGAACAAAAAATCAAAAACTCATTAAACCCAACTTCCTCCCAACAAGTAAAAAATATAGGTTCCTTTTTAAAACAGTCTATGAAACTGAGGTCAGGGGACTTAGGTTGATTACAATGTGACTTGTTGATATGTTTAAATGTTTGTTATGCCTATTGTTTATTGTTTGTCACAAACATTATATGTTTCATGACAATAAAGAATTTGAGTTAACCAAAAACGTGTTAAAGCTGATAGAGAACAAATAACCAAGAGGATCTAAACAGAAAAGCCAAAATTCAGCCAAGGACAGAGCTATGCATGAGGGAGATTCTCCTTGGTTTTAAACAAATTTTGTAAAATTTAGATATTACAAGTTTCAATAAAGTCAGTTTTCCGGTCAGTTTTGTCTGTTTTGATAATATATCAACTCGTACATTTAATAGCCATGTTTGTTTTATAATTTATTGACTCGTGCCTTTGTCAGAGATTTTCTTCCAGATGTGATCTTCAACTTCCTGTGAAATTTCTTAGACCAATTAGTTTACTTTTGAAGAAAAAAGATTTTATCGAAAATGTTTCTTATATTTTGAAATGATCCTTTATTGTTATTTCCATATTATTTCATGGTGGAAGAGATAAACCGCTACACCTTCAGTACTTACGTATGGTTGACAGTATATATCGACAGTTGATTAATAAAGGGAGTCAAGCCCTTCTTATATGTAGAGAGGTTGCTTTTAATGATAGGACTTGACACACTTGATCAGGAAAATCTGCCTAGTTTTTCTGTTGTTTTGAATGATGTATACTTAATTTTGTTTTAGCAGATAGTTGAGAAGGTATGCAGAATAAAAATATTAAGTACATAAAAAAGCAATATTTTTCGCTGTACAACTTTTTGAATACAACCTACTGTATTGATATTAAAATTTGGATAGCTTTATCTTCGTATCCAAAAGTTACCAATGGGATAACATATAGCAGACGACATTAGGTGTCAATATAGGTTTTACAAAATTAGCTATGACGATCCTGAACTTATGTAATGCAAAATTTGCAGAATGTTAATTATGACATTCCTGAATTTATGAACAAATGACATTTTCGAATTAATTGCGACATTCCCGAGTTTATGAAGTGTGACTATCCTCTTGACGCCCCTCCATAGGTTGCTCCTATTGTCATATTATAAGCAATGTTTCTTTTTTTGAAATACCGACTTTTGTCTAAACTAGCAATCTTTGTTTTCTTATATTTCGACTGGTGCCTTACGGTAGTAGACCTTGGTTAAGGTCTACTCCTTAAACCAGTAAGGCCTTTGAAACGGCCAGTTTCATCATTACTTTTTAAGCATTGATGTGACAAAGAATCTATAATGTTAATTACAAGCTTGGAATATATTTATAAAATAACTAAATACCAACCTTTATTGTAAATTTAGTTTTTGCATATGGCAATTTCAACAACTTTTGTCTCTTCAGTGCAATTTAAATCTAAACATTTGGAAGACCATATATTCAAAGGTGTGTAAAAGCTGATAGAGAAAAATCAACCAATCAATGAAGATTAAAATGGAGTAAAAAATCAACTAAGGACAGATCTTTGCAAAAAATTTTCAAAATTTAGATATTTTAAGTTCCTCAATAATATCGGCTTTCGGGTCATCACAGAAGTACTGACTACTAACTGGGCTGGTGAATACCATCGGGGTCTTACAGTCCATCGACAGAAGCGACGATAGAGTGTTAACAATTAACTAATAAATGATAAAAAACAAACGTAAAAGTGACTTGTAAGAGTTATGTCCAATAACCCAAGTCTACCTCCTAAAAAGTAACTGAGGCCTTTGCAAATCATGTCATTTGATAAAATTCCGACGAGTGCCTTTCAACATAAATATCTAACCATACCACAAGTGCTGCTTCCTGCTGTATGGTATGCTGAAAGCATGGAGATGATCAGGCCAAAATTGTGTTATGTTTGATTACATTGTATAAATATAAATTGGACGAGTATATAAAGAAAACTGTTAGTCGACTATGAAGAGTTAAGTGAATATCCTTACCATTATTACTAGTAACCTGTATGGTAATGAAAATGATGACAAATGAAATTTCAAGTCTCATGTTTGTTTCACAATACTTTGGTTATTATCAGTTGACCTTACTAGAGACCAGGGGTCATTAACTGATAACGTTATTTTCTATAGTTATAGGATCGTACAAATTTTTGCCGATTCCTTTCACAGTAATCTACACAATATGCGGATGGTTGCGTACCACCCAGTTAATCATTAAACAATATACTATCTTCAAATACGAGATTTTTTTGCATGAGGCTCAGAAAACAGGGACAATGCGAGCTTCAGCGAGCATTGCCTCCTGTTTCGTGTCGGTTAGATATGCATACATCTTTTAGAGAGCTAGGTAGATATACAGTATCAGTACTTGATAAATCGATGTAACGTTCTCAAATGGTGTGATACAACATAATACAGAAGAATGGGAACTTGGTTTCTTCAGATGTTCATTTCGACATCTAATGTATCTTTAGAGTAGATCAAATGATAACATTTAGCACTCCCACAATAAAAAAAAATGTGTATCAGACAACATTTTATTTGTTATCTCGAAAACGATACACTCGATGCACACATTTACATAACGTACAACAATGCCGTATCAGGCTGTATTCGTCATCTCTTCAACTTCCTGTTCGCATTTAAGTTCAAAGTCAGTAACAAAGCTTGTTTTATCCCGTAGCTTCAGTGCCTTTCTGATGAAACGTCTGACCTTCTTGATTTTTGAAGCATATATCAAAGGATTTGCTATGCAGTTCAAGTATATTATTGACGAAATATATGTTAGAACTGTTCCCTTTTGACCTAGGGACAGGTGGTTCACACCATCAGTTATCACCAACATAACATAAATTCCTGAAAAATACAAGTTAAAGTATATTATTGACGAGATATATGTCAGATATATGTCAGGACTGTTCCTTTTTGACCTAGGGACAGGTGGTTCACACCATCAGTTATCACCAATTTCAAAACATAAATTCCTGAAAAATATAAGTGAAAGATGTTGTGACTAAATCTAAAAATCTATTTTTCACTTTAAATGAAAACTAACGCTAGTTTCAAAATCTCGTTATGAATTACAAATCTATTTGTACAAGATGTAAGTATAGCGGCCAGATGCGGCCAGTTCGTGTTTTCCCCTTTTCTACGTTCACGTTCCAAAGAGTGAAAACTCGAAAACGCGAAATCGAGAAAGCGAAAACGTAAAAACGCGACAGTGAAAACAATAAAACGCAAAAATGAATTTCATTTCATGTTTTCGCATTTCGCTTTCGCGTTTTCGATTTCTCGATTTCGGGTTTTCGCGTTTTTGCGTTTTTGCATTTTCACGTTTTTTCGTTTTCACTCTGTGGAAATGAAAGAAGAAAAAGGCGAAAACGCTAAATTCTGCATATGGCCACCATATGTAAAAATGACCGAGCCATAAGAGAAAAGAAATATACTTTTTGCATTTCAGTGGTCAAGCTTTTAATTTTACGATGGAAAAGGGGGGGGGGGAGAGACTTCGGTGATTTTGTAAATAGATAATTTAAATCTTGGTGCCAGTGAAAATAAATATTCTAATCCTACTTGCCATGAAAATACAAAATTTACATTTGATTTGAAGGATCAATTTTTTGTGGCAATTGTAAAAAATAATTTGATGTGACATTTGGTGAATATTGATTATTTGTTTGAGGCAAAATCGCCCACCCACCAACTCTCAAAAATCAAATGGTTATCCCCTTAGCGGAAATCGAACCTGTTTTTCATGTATCGCTTATCACTTCGACGAATTTTGTCCAGTTTCAAAGACAATGAACGGGGAAACCAAATTTTTAGATACAGCACCTTAAAAGCTAATTAAGGGAGTATGAGCGTCAGATTTCAGAAGCATGCGATATCCTCGGGTTTTATTTATCAATTCAAAAATTGTTAAAGTTTTTTGCAAATGGATTATATTTTCTTTGTCATGTGTCACTTTAAAATGCATAAAATAGACAGTGTATAAAATTAAATCAACTTCAAATTTATAGTTTCATATATTTATATGCGTATAAACATCTTATGCAAATTGAAGGAAAACTCTAGAGAGAACTGTTTCCCGCCAATATGTTGAGGTCTTATATCTCAAAATTCCTACATGGATTTTCAAAATTTTTTGTTCAAGTTGTTCCATTAGTAGTGCTCTTCAAAACAAAAGGTCAGTATTTTAATTCTAGTCACAGAATTTCTGACACTCGTACTCCCTTAATCCGGATTGAAACAAGATAGTCACAAGTTTGGAGGTTGTTGAATTATGTTGTTATCGGGGAAAAAAATAACCAACTCCGATGTTGTTATTCTTAGAATACTCAGGGTAAATGAGTGAATTGAAATATATATATATATATTGGGTTCCTACGATATATATATATATACTTTAAGGAATGTAATGTGGAAATTTGAACAAGTATGTAAGGAGCTCTTTTATTTTATTAATTCAAATTTAAATTCTTTATTCTCATGAAACATGTAATGTTTGTGACAAACAATAAACAATAAGTATAACAAACATTAGTTAATCAACCTAAGTCCCCTGACCTCAGTTTCATAGACTGCTTTAAAAAAGAACCTATATTTTTTACTTTTTGGGAGGAAGCTGGGTTTAATAAGTTTTTGATTTTTTGTTCGTCTGTCAAGTTAAAGAAATTTGGATCACTGTCTTTAATATTTTTATACAATATTTGTCTTAAAGTATTATTTCTATTACAAAACAAAAGAAAATGTTTTTCATCTTCAATTGCGTTGCATGTTTTGCACAGATGTTGTTCTCTTGGAGTTCTATAATAACGACCCAAATTTCTAGGGAACGATCACTTATTCTAAATTTAGTTATGAGTTTTCGAAATTCAAAATTATCAGAAGCTAGAAGGTATTCCTTATCTAGAGAAAATTTTCAATTTTTGTACAGAAAAAGTTTGTTATTTTCATTAACCATATTTAATTTTCTTTCGAATATAGAACTGTAATGGTCTGAGAAACTAATTTTTATTTTTCTTACATATGCTGCATTTGAAACTTATTAAATTCCCTGGAGAAATGTCTTGAGCATATGTATACCAGGAATATATATTTTCGGATTTGAGTAACTTTGAAAGATTAAAAGCTTCTTTAAGGAGAGGATTTATGTCTTTGGAATTAAGTCTTGCCAAATAGGCTATGGTCTGTTGGAATATATATTTTTCTAAAGGGAGTCGACCTAATTCTGCCCTGACACATCACGTTCACATTAGTCTCCATGGAGGACCGGGTTTCAAGTAGAAGGGGCAAGAGTGGTTTCAATGAACAGTCTTTTAACAGTACAATTTCTTTGATTATCAGCAAACAATGTTTTTTTTCTCATTTTCCTTAAACAGTAAACACAAAGTAGAAATGTAATAGAAAACATCAAATGGTCCAAAAAGTTAACTATTGAATTACTTCACCTAAAACTGAAAAAGTCTTGCCCCCCCTCCCCCCTTTCCCCAAAGTAGATATTCGCACTTATACACTGATAGTGTGTTTTCTTGCATTCTTGTTGAGGTCTGTCTATTTTTGTGTTTTTTTTTTCTTTAAACATCGTCATGTTTTGGGGTTCGCTTATTGTTCATTATTTGATTATCAACTTATTTATATTGTTGAATATAAGAAGACGATAATTATCTTTAAAACATTTAAAACGGCGTCGTCATACGCACAAAAAAGGATTCGTTTCCATATTACTGTAATGTTGTATTAATATTACTTAAATTTGAATGTATATAGATTTTTTTTCAGTGCAAATGATTCCCTTATTGTTTGTAACCATTTTTGTTCGAAATGATGCAATCGCAGCTTGGTAACAATTTTTTCACACTAACGAAAGCATAGATTAAAATATATTATACTTATTGGTTAACAATGTAAGATGGCCTTGTTACGGCACATATTGTCGCCCCTGCACATATTGTCGCCGGCGACAATATGTGCAGTCCTTAGCGGCACATATTGTCGCCGGCGACAATATGTGCTGGACATTAACGGCACATATTGTCGCCGGCGACAATATGTGCCTGTTTTGTCACTGCCATTTAAATGTCATTTGGGGCGACAATATGTGCCGTATATATCGGCACATATTGTCGTCACAAAAAATATAAATTATGAAATATGCAATTATATATATATACTTTTGAAACTGAAATTGTTCAGCTTGCGTACATACGTTTTTTAAAACACTAAACATAATGCACTGATCTTTCGAAAGCATACATTTTGTATTCAGTTCACTGACTTGAACTGCTTAATAATACCTTGCAGCTCAGTAGGCTGAGCTTTTGTGCAAGTCTTTGTAAAGGAACATCCCGTACTCTATACCTTTTATGGTTACTATCAGAAAAATATTGAGAGATCTCATATTAAGATAACCCGCGTTATATACCATGTCACTTGGCATGTGAATCATTCTAGAAATTTTGATTTAATTTCCTCCAGCTAATTAAGAACATAATATAGATAAATAAGAGACAGAGTAAAAAATATCTCAAACTTACTGTTTTGGTCGTAAGATTTAAAATAAGATGAACATGAGGTTGCACTCGTTGTCGTGCTAGGTATACTCCCACTCGTATTGTTTGAACATTAAAAAGGAAAACGGCTAAGTCCCGCCGAACAGGAAGTTGATATCATAAGGTGACCAAATGGGAGACGACGCATTCCCCTTACATATAAAGTGAAATACCAAATTTGAAA
>MJUU01047112.1:116056-130663 GCA_002080025.1 Modiolus philippinarum | reverse complement strand
CTACTGGAGGGAATGATTTGAAATTTTGTCTGAGGTTTGGAAATGATGAGTTGTATTGTGTAGGTGATTTTCAAGTTTGTTGGACGTCCACTTCCTGTTTGCCAATACTTTGATTTTTTACTATAAACAGAATTTTCCGTTAAAGATTTCTTGGCTTTCAATTGAGAGAATAATTTGAAATTTGTTCTAAAGCTTGGAAATGATGAGTTGCATTTTGTAAGCAATTTTCAAGTTTGTCGGGCGCCCACTTCCTGTTTGCCGATACTTTGATTTTTTACTATAAATCAAATTTTCCTTCACAGATTTCTTGACTTTTACTTGAGGGAATTATTTGAAATTTGATCTGAAGCTGGGAAATGATGAGTTGTATTGTATACGCGGTTTTCAAGTTTGTAAAACGTCCACTTCCTGCTTGCCAATACTTTGACTTTTTACTGTTAACCAAATTTTCATCATAAGATTTATTAACTTTTATTGGCTTAAATGATTTTAGCTAAGAAATGATAGGGTTTGGTAAAACTTCAAGAAATCACTATATCCAGCAAATTTCTGTATCAGCACATTTGTGTGTCAAACAGAATTTTACCTTAAGTTAACTTTTGCCCCAAGTTTCAGGATTGAAATTTGCGGGGCACTTCCGAAAACACCAGTTTTCTCTATCTAGTTTCTGCCAAATTTTATCATGATGATCCGATGGTGACCCTCTTCAAAGTTTGTGAATTTCATGTTCGTATCTCATCTAAGATAGCTGCCAACGGGGAACATAGTTTTAATAAAGAATATTGTGCAGCATAGGAGCGATTCAGGCTCTTTGGAGTCTCTCGTATATGTGATAGAATGTATTTAAAGAAACTGACAATAATTTAATTTTGAATGTTAGACATTTTCTTATTGGTTAAAAAGTTTAGATTTATTAAAAATAAACCAAATGCTGCTGTTTACGTGACGCTATAAAGGGATTTCCCGCAAAACGATTCCATTTTTTTAGTTTTTGAACAGCAGTATATTGAATTAAAAGGAATGGCTATAATATATTTTGGGTTTATTTACTCATAAACTCTTTTTAGGCTCTTCACATTTTACATAATCGGCTTCGCGGATAATTCAGTGTGAAGAGTCAAAAATTGAGTTACATCTAATGGTTTATATAGATAACGTTTCTAAATAATGATTATCTTCATCTTATATACCAATACGAACTAAAAGTAAAAGGAACTACTAATATACTATTACCACCATCAAACATGGAACTGAATTTCTAGACTGGAAACTTTGAATGTCTGCAATCAAAACTTGGCGACAAGCGCAATGGTGAACCTCCGTTTTTAGCTCACCTGGCAATAGCCAGAGTGAGCTTTTGCCATCACTTTTCGTCCGTCGTCCGTCCGTCGTCCGTCCGGCGTAAACTTTTCATTCAAAGAGCTTTTTTTCTGAAACTACTGGGCCAATTGAAACCAAACTTGGCCACAATAGTCCTTAGATGGTCCCGTGCAAAAAAGTTGTTTTTCAGATCCGCGCTATATCCAAGATAGCCGCCACTGGGCATCATAGTTTTAACATTGGACCCTATTGGAAAATACTTTCAAAGATCTTCTCCTCTGAAACTACTGAGCCAATTGAAACCAAACTTGGCCACAATAGTCCTTAGATGGTCCCCTGCAAAAAAAGTTGTTTTTCAGATCTGCGCTATATCCAAGATGGCCGACAGCGGGGATCATAGTTAACATTGGGCCCTATGGGAAAACACTTTCAAAGATCTTCTCCTCTGAAACTACTGAGCCAATTGAAACCAAACTTGGCCACAATAGTCCTTAGATGGTCCCCTGCAAAAAAGTCGTTTTTCAGATCCGCGCTATATCCAAGATGTCCGCCAGCAGGGAACATAGTTTTAACATTGCACCCTATGGGAAAACACATTCAAAGATCTTCTCTCGAACTTTTCAGCCAATTGGAACCAAACTTGGCCACTACAGTCTTTTAGGTTGCCGCTCAGCAAAAGAGTTGTTTTTTAGGTCTTTGCTTTATGCAAGATGCCTGCCAGCGGGGAACAGATTTAACATTTGACCCATTTGGAAAACATTAAAAGATCTTCTCCTGAAATTCCTTGGCCAATAATGAAAACATACTTGGTCACAACAGACCATAGTTCTTCCCGTTTTAAAAATTTGCCTGGCTTGTCTGCATTGCAATCAAAATGGCCCAAGTAGTGAACATAGTTTGACCTTGAGGCCTAACAGAAGCCTATAGAAAAGCATTTAAAGATGTTCTCCTTTGAAAATATTTAGTTAATTGGAAACAAAACTAGACCCAATGGTCCCCTTCAAGAAAGGTGACAGCAAAACTGCACCCCCATCCAAAAAAGCTGCCAGTCTTGAATATAGTTTAACTTAAGATAATATAATATCAATGTCACTAAGAGGATAATATAACATCAATGTCTATTAATAAATTTGAAAATAATGCCCTTAAATATTGGGATTATTTTAACTGCATATGTCATCCGTGGCCCAGGTGAGCGATACAGGCTCTTGCGAGCCTCTTGTTAGTGGCTACAGCATATGATATCAGCATTTCACAACTCATTCACCATTGTCAGGACTTCAATTTAAAGAACGATTTTGACAACAGTGCGAAATTTCTACCTTAAAACATATGCTAGGGTTATGTTCAACCACCTAATGGAGTGACCGAAATGTGTTAAATTCAACAATATTAAAAAATGAAAATAGGGAATTTTTCAGTAAATCCATGTTTTATAACTTTTGATTTACCATTATTTGATTGCTATTGGCATAACATGACTTTCCACCGTGCTTTGCGAAAGGTACCACGTATAAGCAGTCAGATCATGCTGACCTGTCTGGAGCACTTGATGATTCAAGATTTATGTGGTACTTTACACTGATAGGTATTTGTGACATTGTTTTACCTTCATGGCTTGATGTGTTGTTTGTCTTCGCGCTATGGAGTAAAAGTTTGGATATATTGTCGTTTTCTCCGTCCTTCAGTCACACATTTCTTGCGACTTGATCTCTTCCATTTTTGGATTAAAGAATCTAATTTAGCTGAATTTCTATTGACAATGCATACAATAAGCTATCGGAATTGATGGGAAACAAGGCACAAAAAGGGTCATATTTCATTTTTTTTATATGACATAAATTCCTCCCACATTTTATTTTTTTTCTTGCAGAATTGTGCATGTAGTCTGCAAATGCCAAGTACGCTATTGTAATTTAGATAGCGGTCAAAATTTCGATAAATTTCCTGGAAGGTTTAAGACTAATAATCCTTTTAAATTTTTGCATACATTCATGACATTTTTGTACAAGAAATAATTGTGAAAACAAAAGATTTTCAAAGTAAGTTTGCAATTTTGGTAGATTTCAAGAAATTGTTTAAGAACAGTTATTTTATACATCTATAGCGTATGACAGTAGTATATGGGCACAGTTCGGATAGCATTTGAGGTGGTGGATCAGTGGTGGATCACCGGGAGTAACGTAGACCGAAAATAACGTCACCGGAAGTCACGTGATCGGAAGTAGAAGTAGAAAGGTTGTGCATGTGCAACCGGTAGTGGTTTTATATCTTCTTTAGGCAATATTGACTCGAAATGATGTCAAGGGGTCTTGTATAACATTAACACATACCACATGGGTGACCAAAAATGGCTATTTTCCGAGTCGGATACCAGAAAATGGGTATTTTCCAAGTTTTAGCGACTCGGGTCTGGTCAATCAACAGTTTTCTAAGGCTGTCTTCAATCAGGTCCGCGACCTTTTTGTTTTTTAAGGGGACATAACTCATGGTAGTACTTCCTGATTTTTTTAACTTGTTGATTTCATCATTGATGGAAGGAAAGATATAATCCTTAAACCTTAACAATTATTCCAAGGAAGGTAGCTCAGTAGTATTTGTCCTTTTCAGGCTTTTCATACGATGCTTTGTGGGAGTCTATGTTTGGTTCAATACCATTCTCATGAGTTGCTCACGACTAAGCTCATTTCACTATTCGGTGGTAGTGGTGGTAGGCTATTAGAGTGGTGTGGTGGAGAGAGTAGTTATCGTGGTAATTAAGTTTGTTCTTATGGATGAAGGGGTGACATTTGTATTTGTTAGTTTCTTCAGTAATGCATTTTTTTGTTTCATGGTGCTACTCACAACTGCTTACATGACTCATGAGCATGCTGACACGACTAACCTAACAAGTTACTCACTACGGGGCTAGCGTACTCATTTCACTATTCGGTGGCATGGGTGGTGTGATGATAGGTTATTGCAGTGGTGGTGGTGGTGGTGGAGGTGGTGGTGTTTGGTTATTTGGATATAGCACCTTATCCTATTGAAGTATAATAATCGCTAACAATTACATTTGGATACATTTTGAATTAGATATATTTTCATTCTTATTTCATTTAAACAAAATCAGAGTAACATTCTGATTTGGTTTCTTCCCAAAAAGGTATCCGACAGGGTCGTACCTCATCCAAGATGGCCACCAGCGGGGAACATAGTTTTAACATTGGACCCTATGGATTTTAAAGGAACCTCTGTCCAAAGCAAAAGCTTTCAGTTGCCATTGGAACCAAACAAGAAAAGTAAATTTTACAAACAACTGTTCTTCTAAATTTTTTGTTTTATTGTCAGAAATATGTAAACACTAGTTAATAAGGAGAACCCTGCCCATATTATATTTGAAAGGTGGTCTGAAATGGGTCGAAATGGATAACACATTCAAACACATTTAAAGATCATTTCTAAAACACCTTGTCCAAAAAGATCACAATAGTACTTTGAAGGTATCTATCTACTAATAAAGATATCCGGGAGGACCACACCTCATCCAATATGGCTGCCAGCATTAAGATATTGGTTTCCATTAGAAGAATTAGGTCTCTGAAACTACTGATCCAATTGGAACTAAACTTGATCACAAAAGTCCTCCGGTGACCCCATGCAAATTTATGTTTTTCATATCTTCATCAAATCGAAGGTGACTCCCAGCAGAGAACTTAGTTTAACATTGGACCCGATAGGAAATGCTTTTTATCTATGCCAGCCATGGTCCAGTTGATCGATACAGGCTCTTGAAAGCCTTTTGTTTGAAATTTTGATGTCTTATTGTATTTTTAACCCTAACCGTCTATAGTTCTATCTCCTTCCCTAAACCTCAGATCCACATTCCATTTCTGTTAACTCTGCATATCGCCCTCCACCTAATGGTATTTTCATGGGAGTTTGAGTGTCAGTGTCCATTTAAGCTGGTTTTCTCATCCTAGATAATGTGAGTACCTCACCTTTCTTCATAGCTTTCTTAGATTTACAATCGGTTGATCAATCAGAATTGAGGAAAACCAAATCCTTTCTTACAAAAAGTAACCGACCAATCAGATCCATCGAAACAACGTAATTTAATTATAAAAGGCAGAGCAGAGAAGTTTTGCATCAGTCATGCCAGGCAATAGAAAGACCGATATCGTCGCTAAAGCTACGAAGAAAATTAACCACCTCATCAAGGATGATTCAAAGGCTGAAAAATAGAGAACATGTGGACTGGTCATATCATTTTGAAAAAAGATATTTACGTCATCATCAAAGAACCCCAGTCAAAGATTTGTGTAAGAAAGTATTTCGTACTCAAAGGAGAATGGAAATTGTTTCCTACAAAGTCAGGTGTGACCCTTACACCATATTGGTGGACAGAACTGAAGACGATCGTATTAGTGTTTGAAGACACAGAACAAGAACTGAAAAGGACGGATATTTAAAAGCCTGTACACTAGATGTAAAGAAGATGGACATACTTGTGACGGGAGAACCAGTACTGAAGACAGAAAAATGTTAAGACAGATAATAAGAATATTACTGTGATTTTGTTTCAATGAAATGAAAATGAAAATGTATCTACTAGTAATTTTTGCGATTAGTATGCCCAAAAAGGATAAGGTGATATACCCCTATCACCAAAGGCCTTCCACCACCACCACCACCACAATAGCCTATCATCCCACCACAACATACACCGAAAATTGAAATGAGCATGCTAGCACAGTCGTGAGCAACTCACGAGAATAGTATTGAGCCAAACAACAACTCCCACAAAGCCTCGTATAGCAGCAAAAATGGGACAAAGACTACTGAGTTAACTCCTTTGGAATCATTGTTAAGGGTTAAGGTTGTTTAACTCTGGATCCATTACGTCAGTACTAAAAGTCAGTACTCCGGGATTTAATACATCAGTCTTTCTGTACTAAAAAGGGTGAAAGAAGATATTCATATTTAGTGATAGGTAAAGATGGAACCTGTTTTGTTTAATATCACACTGATTCACCCAAAAGTATACAGAGGAGGATGTCATTGCAATGATGGAATTCTTGATTGATAACATATTTGTAGAATTTGGAGGACAAGTTTTCCAGCAGACAAAAGGGATACCTATGGGGACTAATTGTGCGCAACTTTTAGCAGATTTGTTTCTTTATTCGTATGAAGCCAGGTTCATACAAGGGCTAGTTCAGAAAAAAGACAATAAGCTAGCTAAATCCTTTAATATCAGTTTCCGTTATATAGATGATGTTCTTTCATTGAACAATCCACAATTTAAGGATAACCTTCATCTTACTGTGAAAGTACTATTGTTCGTGGGGTTCAAATTTTCGTGGAATTCGTGGTTGGCTTCAACCACGAATTAAGCTCTTAACGTAATGCATTTTTCTCTTGAGTGTAAATGCATAGAATTTGAAACTACGAATTTAGTACCCACAAAATAGAGACATTTATGAAAACCACGAAAATTGATGTCCCCGGATAAAAGTATTTCCACAGTATATACCCAAATGAACTAGAAATTAAAGAGACCACCGATACACTATCATCAGCATCATACCTGGACCTATACCTCTACATTGACAACTTTGGACGTCTGAAAACAAAACTTTACGACAAGCGTGATGATTTCGACTTTCCAATAGTGAACTTCCCGTTTTTGAGCAGTAATATCCCCACTTCTCCGGCATATGGCGTGATCATTTCACATCTAATTCGATATTATCTTGCCTGTAGTTTGTACAGAGATTTTGTCAACAGAGCGAAGTAACTGTCTCAAAAACTTAAACATCAGGGGTATGTTCAAGTTTTACGGTCGTCACCACAATTTGACAGTCCATTACAATGTTTCTGTTTCACAAATGAGAACAGATATCTTTGGGTAGATCCAGAGTTTGTTACCGGACTGACTAACACCGACTGTGACAAAACCACACTTTTCATTGGCAGTGTGACGGGTGCCACGCGTGGAGGAGATCATGCTTACCCTTCCGGAACCTGATGATGCTCTCGGTTTTAAGTGAGAGTTCACACTGTCAGTGGTTTAGTTTTCTGCGTTGTCTTGTATATTATCCTGTTATTTTTTAGTTTTTTCTTCGTCGATTACGTTTGTGGCACAGATTTGTCCTTGTTATTGTCTGAATACAAAAGAGATGTAAAACGACTTTTCAAAGTTTCACCTTGGTGCTGTTTGAGGGTTAGAGAAGTAACATGCAACATGGATTTTAATTGGTTTTGTCTACGAGTTAGAAAATGACAATAACCAATCAGCCACCCAACACATATTTAACATCATATTTTAACTGGCTGTATGACGGGTGTCATGCGTGGAGCAGATCATGCTTACCCTTCCGGAGCACCTGATGATACCTCAGTTTTGATAGGGTTCACACTGCTAGTGCTTTCGTTTTGTGGCGTTCTTGTTCTTTTTTGTTTATTTGTTTTGTCTTTGTCACACTGTCTCAATTCGTGTTGCTGTGAATTGCCGTGATTTTGGATTTATGATTTTAGAATTTCCCCTTTCCTCGTTATTGTTTCGGTATTCATTTGCCGATGTATTACGAAATCAACAAGCTAAATAAAGCAGAAAGTAATGACATCAGTTATGTCCCCTTTAAAAACAAAATGGTCGTTATGAACGCGGACCTGATTGAAGACACCCTAAAAATACAACACTATGACAACTGCCGAACGACCAAGCCCGAGTCGTTTATACTTGGGAAATACCCGACTTCCGATCTCCGACTGGGGAAATACCCAACTTCTGGTCACCCATGTGGTATGTACTAATGTTAAACAAGACCACTGCGGGGTCAAATGGTGACCTATGACATCATTTCCAGTCAATATGGCGGTCTAAAGGAGATACACACCCACTTCTGGTTGCGCATGTGCGCTGTTCAAACTGTATTAAACATCCCTACGGGGCCACTTAATAATCTATGAAGTCATTTCCGGCAAAATGGCGACGTACAGGGGATACGCACCAACCGTATCACTTCTATTTTCAGTCATGTGACTTCCGGTGACAGTTTTTCAGGTCTTTGTCACCTCCGGTGATCCACTTCCTTAAATACATCCTGAAGCGAGATGTCTTAAACCAAATTTATTTAACTTTTATCAGACCGACAATGGAATATGTGTGTGAACTATGGGATGGTTGTGGTATAACATATACTGAAAAGCTTGAGAAAATGCAACTTGAAGCTGCACGTATTGTAACCGGGTTACCAATGTTTGCCAGTCGTGAATCTTTGTATTTTGAAACGGATTGGGAATTACTTTCAGAAAGAAGACGAAAACAAAAACTTAATTTGTTTTATCTAATCCATAACGATAGAGCTCCCTCATATCTTTTCGATTTATTACCACCCAGCATTGGAGACGTCTCCAATTATAATTTAAGAAATAATTTTCATTATACTGTGAATTCATTTTTATTCGTGGGGTACCAATTTTCGTGGTTTTCGTGGGTGTCCCCAAACCACGAATTCAAATACTCAACGAAATGTGATTTTCTTGTGCAAGTTTCAAACACAAGTGAATGAACATAATGAAGGACCTGATCAACAAAGGCCATAAACCTTGCACTTGTACCTGAGCCCCAAACTAACTGATATATCCAACAATAAGTAAATATGCATTCTCTTGAACCTTTAATAGCAGCAAAATAAGTTAGAATGCTTTATTTCCAAGCGTTTCCCAGTTAACAAATTAGCTGTTACTGGCTTCCTGTTTTGTTTATCAATTACGTTAAAGTGTTGATTTACAGTTAAGAAGTTTGGACAAGAACCATCTCAATTCAGTTTTTATATCATATTATTAATTAAACTTTAAAAGTTTTAGTTATGTTTGCTGAAAAAAGACATGTTTATTTTGCAATCAATACATTTGTAACGAATGGAGTACGGTTATGTCAGATGGTTACCTAATTACAAAATATCGACACATTACTATGAATTGTTTATTACAGGTGACACTTTAATTACAGGTACAGTTCTAAATTTTGGTGTTTTGACATCAATACTGAAGGTACTGAAGCCATGAATTTTTATTTGATAAATTTTAATTATTTTTTTTTCTTGGAACAAGGTGCAATCCACGAATTTACGTACACCACGAAACGTCTTTTTTCTCTACCCACGAAAATTGGTACCCACGAAATTAAATGAATTCACAGTACCGTTCCCGACTCTCGCTTAGAACTAACCATTTTTCATTCAACTATTCGTGAAAGGAATGCATTAAATCAAGATGTAAAGCTTTCTCGTAGTATTAGTATATTTAAAAATAGTTTTAGTAAAAATTTATACAAATCACCGGCATATTTTAATTTTAGTGATCGGAAAATTAACATAGTTCAGACACGATTACGCCATATGTGCAGTTTGTTAAATTCAGATATGTTTCAGGTAAACTAAGTATTCAATCCCTCTTGTAATTGTGGCAGTCCATATGAAGACGCTGTTCATTTCTTCTTCGAATGTCCGAAATATAGTGAAGCACGGCGCGAACTTCTTTCAGATTTACAGTCTTTTAATGTTACTATAGAACTAATTCTAGTGGGGATGAATCTCTGTCAAATGATGAAAATTGTTTTATTTTTACTCTAGTGCATACTTATATAAGAAGAACTCAACGGTTTTAATTTTGTCAGGATTCTCCATAAATATGTACACTCCTCTTTCTTTCCTTCTTTCTTTTCTTTCTTTTCTTTATTATTTCACTTGTTACCACATAAAAGTGACTTTATTGTGTTTTTGAAATGTGTGGTTAACTTATGTCGCCATTTATATTATGTATATATATATTATATTGTATGGGAGAGGACGTTTCATAATGGTGTATAACTTTTGTCCAATCCCTTTTGCAAACTATTTTTTGCGAATACAATATGTTTAATGTAAATGTAATGTACTTCCTTAATTTTTACAGAACTGTGCCCATATACTACTTAGAACAAAATTTAACTTAGCTCTTGCAAGTATTCGAGTTTGTATGCTCTGATGTAAAGGGGGAATTATCAGGAGAGTTTGATCCGGATTATTTTTTCTCGATGAAACTTTGATCCTGGATATTTTTAGTGCACTTTTGCAAGCACACTTTATTTTCCATCTGTTCCATTATTTTATCTGAACGATTGGGATCCCGGCTTTTTTTAGTCCCCAATTTTGTCCTGATTTTTTTCTCAATATAATGGATCCTTGATTTTTTTTCAAAAACTTCTTCATAAAAATCAAATAGTTTTTCCTTTAGATCCTTGAATTTAATAAAGAGCAGTAAATCATTCGTGACTAATTTATTATCTTTAAACCTAATGTATTCCATGGCTTAAATTTTCCGTTACATTGGTGTATGATTCTTCTTGCCCCTTGCCAGACTTTGTGTTGTTTGTTTTCAGTTAAATTTAATGTCAATTTAGTGCATGGCGACCTGTGGGTCGAGCCACCAAAATGGGAAGGGTGTCTAGTTGATGCTTGCAGGATTTTGGTGTCAATTCTTGCCTAAATTCTGTAGGAAGTTAATTTTTCCGGAAAAAAGTTAAAGCACCTGGCACCCCCTATACATAGTCCAATATCCGCTTGCGGTTATTTATGTACAACTAGACATCAGTGAGATGGTATCCATCACTATGGGCCCCGCTCCAAGTGTGACCTCGAGGTCAATGGTCAAATTTCATCAACTATTGTACGTGACATGTCCCCTTGAGGTGATCTATCCACATGCAAAATATCAAAAGCCTATTTCAAATTTAATGAGAAAAAAGTTATAGCCCGGACACGACTTTGCCAAAAAGCATGAATGTGACCCTGAGGTAAAAGGTCAAGGTCAAAGGTCACCAACCAAGGAACGCGACACGTTGCCTTGAGTTGATCTATCCAAATGCCAAATAACAAAAGCCTTTCTCAAAAGAGAAAAAAGTTATAACTCGGACAAGATTGTTTCGGACGGACGGACGGACGGACAGACTGATTACTATAGGGCGTCCGCCACCTATGTGGCGGGGTCCTAATTAAATTTCAGGACAAAAAACTATAAACACTTGGTCATCACTAAGTCTTCATAACGAACATTCATACAAAGTTTCAATACATCCATTCAAATCTTTGTATACATTTTCAATACAGTTCAATGCTACAACTAAGTTTCCAGCTGCCAGCAATTTTGAATAATTTTTCGTCAGTAAATTAATAGCACATGTTTAGCATATTATAAGAACCACTACAACGTTTGTTTTAATCTCTAGAAGAAAATCTTTCTTTACATATCCAATTGCAATTAATTTGAATTAGGGGAATTTGATTTAAACAACGTAGAAGATCTTTAAATGAAAAAAAGTTATGACGGACGAAATTTGATTGCAGCTTCTCAGAATAACAATATCATAATTAGAAAACATCGAAATGGAGATTTAATTATGGCTAGAAATCACCAAAGATAATTATCGGGAAAACCAAAAACCTGGATTTGGTATGGATCCATCTTCGCTAGCCAAGGATTACTATCCGCTAACCCTTAGCTAGCGAAGATGGCATTAATCAGATTCGAGCTTAATTTTAAGAATTAAAACTTAAGAACAACAGTTACGTGGGATGAATAATTAGGAAGAATTAAACGTACAAAGATAACGAGTGACAACGATTATATGGAATTTGAAAGAAAGCCTCGAAATTTATAGGTATCGGTTTGAATAATTTAGGATAAACATGAAGCTAAATAAAAAGGACAACATTGGTAGAGAAACAATATACAGGTTTGGGTAAGGTATTCGGAGTAAAGGTGATTCGAGATAGGACATAGATTAAGTTTTTCTAAGCGTCCCCACATTCCCTAACAATTCCATTATTTTCTATGACGTTCTTTTTTCGCAAAACTTTCAGATATGGTGAGAAAAATAACTTTAATTTTTTTAAACCCCTAATGAAGCCTAGGACAAATTATATTTCTGATTTGTACTGGATTTAATCCAGTATAAATAGATTTCAATTTCTCCTTGGCTTCATTTGGAACTATTCAATATTTTTTGTATTTGTAATTTTTTTCACCTCTGTAGCAGGCATGAGATCCTTTGTTTTAACTACTAATTTTGTTTTCTATTCCAATCTCAATTTCCATGCCAACACAAGTTATTTTATTCCAAAAGACTCGTCATTAGTGAAGTATACTTGCTACTGCAACATTGTTGTAATGTATAATCAAGTACAAGTTCTTTTAAAACTGGCGACAATATGTGCCGAAAATGTACTACACATATTGTCGCCGGCGACAATATGTGTAGGCGACAATATGTGCAAGCGACAATATGTGCCGATACGTCTGCACATATTGTCGCCGGCGACAATATGTGCAGGGGCGACAATATGTGCCGTAACAGGCTAGTTTGAAAATATCTTAACTAATTTTCATTCTTTCTCCTGTCCTTGATTGATTTTTCTTTTCCATATTCTCAATCGTGGAATGTTTTTCTTATTTTTGTAATTTGCTTAGACTATAAACTTTTAAAAGTTTATAAAAAAAGTTTTATATGACAATAATCCATGCCTTTGTATTTTGTAGATGTTTCTACTTCTAAATGTGCATATAATTTGAAATATGATCCAAATACCAAGACATATAAAGCGACTGTGAAGATCAAAGCCACCAGAGATTTTATAGATGACCACAACCGCAATCACGAAATAATGTTTAGACCTATTGTTAACCCTAATCTACGAATGTGGATGTTTTACAAAATTTCATCTGTACAGGTAAAATGATTAAGCATTGGCTTATAATTAATTGACGAAGTTTATTTTACTTTCTCTTTTTTTCATCAAAATGATTCCTTTAGAAACTTCAATTATTTATCTAATAATTACGGCTTAGTTATTTATATGTTTGTTATTAACGTATCAATTCATCTAAAGAGTTAACAAGGTGCATTGAGCAACATTTTGATACTGTCTAAACATTTCTAAACTTTCTTCTCTCTGAATATTTCAACAGCAATTACTATGGTTTCCATGAGTTGGGCGCTGGGTGCGTTTTAGATGCATTAATTTACTCAATTTGAACGAATGTTTGCTGTATGCTTTACAAACCAATGAATAGTAAATTAAGTGATACCCATTTAAACGCATCAGACAAAATTTCTTCATTTACAGAACAAGCAAAGCAAATTTTAACGTTTCATAGCCAGCGTAATATGGTCCAAGCTAATAATAGCTTGAAATTTTTTAACAGACAGAATATTGGCAGTTACTTATTTCTAACTACTGTGAGTGATATTGGAACAGTAATTGTTAGTCCTGAAATTCAACACTCTGTGTAGCATATTTTTATTTGGACGTTTACTGTTGCTACACTGTGTAGCAAGAGTAAATGTCCAATTAAAAATATGCTACACAGAGTCATGAAATTCAGGACTAAGTAATTGTCAGCCCCTCAGGGCTGACACATACCGTTGAAGCTAAGCTAAAAACCAGAGGAATGTTTCAAAACTCTATCAATACACTTGTTAACTTTGCAGGAGATCATTGCAACTTTGATAAAACCACCACAAAATTAATGGATGGGAGTTCATTATAGAGAAAATAATTATAACATGCAGCTATAAAATAAATCATTCACAATGCAGATTATATATATTAGAAACTAGCTTGATCAAATCAAGTCTAGTGGTATATAAGATTTAACTCATTCAGTAGTATATCATTTTTTTGATAATCTTGTAGTATCATTTTATGTTTTGATATTACTTTGCTTCACATAATCATTTTTATTTCTAATATTTTATTCTATTTAATCTGTTAAAAACTAAGCAAAATAAGTCACTTACCACTTAAGAAATAAATCAATTAAATAAAAAAAAAACATGTTTTTTTCAAAAAGTTAACATGTCTTTTTTCGGGAGTTCGAAAATATTGAAAACTTGATTTCTATGTTTTTACAACTCATGATTCTATTACAACCACTACAAGTCTTTTTATAATACAAATATTATATATACTATAACTCTTACAGAAATAATATTTTATCAGAAGAAGCGTTTTTTGGGAGAAGAGAACTTGCTTATACAAATTCATAAACTTGAATAATATTTCGTGGATAATGACTGAGTTTTCAGCGGTTTTCATTTCACACACTACAATTACCTTTAAACATTTAAGCTCATTCAAAATGTGAAATTCGTACATCCACTCCAGGAAAAAAATTCTAAACATTGCTCATTTTTTAACATTTCTTTATGAAAATTATATTTAAATCATATATTTCAATTTATAGATGCAGATAGCAAAA
>MJUU01047112.1:100811-116039 GCA_002080025.1 Modiolus philippinarum | reverse complement strand
AAAAAAAAAAAAAAAAAAAAAAAAAATTGCCAACGGCTGACTCAAGCTTTTTTTAAAATGCAAATCTTGTGTATATATATGACGGTTTTACCACCAGTGTGAACACAAAGCGTTTTAGGCACGTCGTATAAGAATACAAGAGAAATGATCCTGTCTTCAAGTATTTGGAAAACTGACAGACATTTGGTTTTATCATATCCCAAAGCATAAAAAATTATATTAAAGTGCACCTAATGTTCTACCATGTAATAAACATTTGTTGTTTATAATATGTTCATTTAATTTCTTATATTCTTCTAAGATAAGCCAATCAGTTGTTAGTGATGTTGTAATATACATGAGTGAACTATGCTCTCTATATTTCAGTTATGGTATACTTGTTCTTTAGAGGATATCTCATATGGATACACTATCATACTTTCAAAGTTTGGCATGTTATTTTTGGTAATTCTAAATGTTTTTCTGACCGTCAACATCTCACTATTTTTTTATGCCAAGTTTTCTTTCAATTGACTGGATGAATGCCCTGTGGTTGTTTATATGTTGTGATTGTCTTCTGTTAGTTTTCTTGCTGGACAATTTATGACAGCGGTAGTAAGAGCACTTTGCCAGTTGACTTTCTGTTTACTAACGATCCCGCATCCATTGGTGTAGCGTTGCTCGACTTCAGCAATGAATTACGTTTTAACCGTTTCTTTGGACCGTCTTGATCTTACCACTAGGCAAAATTCATTGATGAAGACCTCATGGTAACTTCAAGATGAAGAACAACAATCAAGCATTTTTCAGTTGTTTGGTTTTACTATGTTTGGGAAGAGATTTTGTTTCATGTGCATTCACTACTTAAATATCCTTTCATTTTTAATTGATGTTAACATTTACATTTATGTTATTGTTAAGGATGGTCACTCCTCAGGTTTTTGAACGTATCTCTGACTTTCGGAATTCTCATATTTTATCCACCATGATGCATTAGAAAATTTTGAACGCTGACCCCCACTTTTCTCTTCAAAATATGTTTTTATACATCTTGAATAAACTTTTGACAAAATTTGATGAAATTCTTGATATATCTTCATTGTATCTCAAAGATGCTTTGCCTTAATGCGAAGTAAATGAAAAATCTAGAGGAGTTCCGTTTCCCGCCAAAATTTCAGGCACTTAAATCTCAAATATGGGCACACTGACCTATCAATATTTTTTTGTTAAAATGATGTATGATCAATGTTCTAATAAATAAAGATACTAATTTCAAAATCTTGATATTATGAACTTAAGGGGTGACCATCCTTAATGAACCTCATTAGATAAGATCATTGTGGGAAAAATACAACTTCTGAAAACAACAATGTATATAAATATTTTTTATTGTGTTATAATGGTGTCTTAGGTAAATACAGTGGACAGTGCTAGCGGCTGGTGTCAGGGAGTGTCAGACCCTCATTGGATTGGTTTGGACAAAGGGTAAGATTAACAATACAATTTTAACATCGTAATCAGTATTTTGAAATCATGATCGAATCAGAAGATAAAACTGCACTATGAAACATATTTTGTTCAGTTGGTTGAATCAATGATTAAAATCAGCAATATTATAAGAAACTTGAGGTTTGTTTCATCACTACTTGGCTTTTTTTCTAGACAAAAGGCGGTTGGTTATTTGCCACATTACCATTATGTACCTTAATATGATGCAAAAAATCCTACTGAATTCGAGTTAATTCGACGAGCATTTGGGATGGTCATTTCGACAACTCAAGAAAACTTTATAGCGTAATTGATAGATCAACACAAGAATACCAACTACTTTTAATATAACATAGGTTTTAATTAGATAGGCATGTTCTAGTTTTCGTCAATTTGCACCACATTTTTTAAATGAGACGGATTCTTTTTTTTTATAAATTGTCATGGACATTTGTATATACATGGTTTTCGTGGGATTATTCTATAAGAAAGCACAAATATGTTGGCTTTGTAAACATATCTGTTTAAATGCAAGGGAGTTGGGCATACCGATATTTTGTTTCAATTAACAACTCATCGCAACAAAATTGACTCTGTTTGAAATGAGATCCGAAAAGTCGATATGATCAGCGCATCCTACCTTGAATGGTCATTAGTCATGAAATGCATTGGCAAAGAAATACCAAAGCAATATGGTAGAAATTACACACAAACATGAAACATCCTAAAATCATGGCAATTCATATTTAACCCAAATAGGGACTATCTTACAAAGATAAAACAACAAATGAACAAAAATGAATACAAAACTAAAGCACTAACAGAAACACTACACTACAGAAACTAGAGGTACCATCAAGTGGGCCGGAAGGGGAGGCATCATCTGCTCCACGCGTGGCAACCGTCACACTGCTAATGAAAAGTCCGGCTTTGTAACCATGGTAACAGTCAGTGTTTGTATGTTTGTAAGAATGAATCGGAGGTTTTGACAAAATCGAAGGTCTTCGTCTAAAAATAAACCGGTGTTACTTAATTTGTATATACTTTTTACATTTAATGTAGAGCCGGAGAGTTCATATGTGTATATGACTTTTAAAACATTCTCATGTTTTACTGTTGATTTTTTTCCACGTACATGATTGTAAATTTCAAGTTCTGCAGTTTACAATAATAACACAAATTTTCTAAATTAATGTCTACTAAATGTCGGTATATTATCGTACAAGTTGTAATTTTTTCAACTGTTTAATGACTAAATAATATTAAATTGTACAACGACTCGTAGTTTAAAACTGACCACGAGATTTCCTCCAGATACGAAATTCAAATCACGATCGCGAATTATAGTTTTCAGTGTAAACTGTGATTATTGTGAAAACATTGGTACACTGATAGAGAATTGGAATAAGGGATATCTCGATCTCGATCGGAAATGAGATTTTTGGTGGGAAACTTTGTAGCTGGAATTAGAAAATCAGTATTTTGACGAGATGCTTGGTATTCTGATCCTGTTGAGTGTTACAAGAGAGGGGAACATTATATCTGAAGCGAGAAATTAATATAGTAGAGATAACAGGAAACACCTACAATGGCCGAAAACTACAATGACATGCCACAATCCACCAGGGACCGCACAAGAAAAACAATAAAAGGCAAAAGACAAACGTAGACAACGATAGGAACTCGGGGTGTCCGGACTTGGTACCTGCACTAGCAATAGCTAGCGGTAGGGTGAAACTGGGTTATTGGTACCCAAGCCTCCCCTTTCTCATCTCAAACCACGTATCTTGGTTAAGTAAATGAGAACCGAACCGTTAAATCATGTCTCGCCTACAGACTCTCGTGCTGATATTCTAACCTATTGCTAATAATGTGTGTAAAGGGTTTTTAAATATTACGTTATATCAGAACTCTGTTGGTAAACCTCTTCACAAGTATAATATTTGTTATTTCCATGTATTATTATAATTTGTAGTCTTTGTGACTATAAGAGATATTTACTAAAATGCATATTTTGATTATTTTTTTTCTATCCGCTTTTACACGTTTTTAGGTCTATGGTCAATGTTTGATTTGTTCTGTAACGAAGAGATACAAGTTGTCGAAATGTGCATCTGAGAAAACAAATTAAATGGAAACTCGTTATTTTGTTATTTAGTGCGGTTGATATGATTCAATTACCTTTGATCGCTTTTGAAATCTTTCTAAAAAAAAGCATTTTGTATAGTTTTTTACGTATTTTCTAATTTTCTAATGCATTGAAAGGAATAAAAAAGAAAATTTAAAATAGTAAATGTTAAACTCAATACGAAAACGATACATATTTCTGTGTCTAGTAATTTTAGTTCTACACAAAGCAGCCCCTTAAAGCAGAAAATTTTAATTGTTTATTCAAATATTTGGGCAACCTGCTATGCTTTGGTATCTTTCGCAATATCTAAATTTTGATAAACTTTGTTGAAAACTAAGGAGTATCTCCCTCATGCAAAGATTAGCTTATTTTTGGCTTAACATTTAGATCATATTGGGTATTTGTTCTCTATCAGTTTTTAAACATCTTTGAGTTGATGGTATTCCAAACGTTTAGATTTTATCTGCACTGAAGAGACAGATGTTGTCGAAATGTGCATATGCAGAAATAAATTCACAGTAATTTCAGTATTTAGTTTTTTGTTACCACTGAGTCGATGCCTCTGTTGGTGGATTGTTAGTCCCCGAGGGTATTCACCACACCAGTAGTCAGTACTTCGGTACCCGAAAGCGGATACTATTTGGAACCTTGCAATATCTAAATTTTGGTATATTTTGTTGAAAACTAAGGAGTATCTCCCTCATGCAAAGATCTGTCCTTAGCTTATTTTTGGCTTCACATTTAGATCTATCAGTTTTTAAACATCTTTGATTTGATGGTATTCCAAACGTTTAGATTTTATCTGCACTGAAGAAACATAAGTTGTCGAAATGCGCATATGCAGAAAAAAAATTCACAGTAATTTCGGTATTAAGTTATTTGCAGTGAACTATTCGTTATTTTTTTTCAGCCAATGAAAATATCAAAGCCAATAAACAATTACCAATAAACAGTTACAAAAGGGTCCATCAAAAACGTTATCTGTTAGTTTTTTGCCACTTTGTCAAAGAACAAAACGCTCAATCTACATCTGACTTAAACAATAAAGTAGATGTTGATCAATTTATTTTGGAATCCTATCTTTCTGTTCCTTTTCCTCGTTTGCGATAGTTTAATCTTTTAGACAGAAAAAACAAAAACATCTAGCCCAGTCCTTTAACTTCAGCTTCCGCTACATAGACGATGTACTTTCTCTTAATAATCCAAACTTCAAGAAATATTTACATCCCAATGAGCTTGAAATTAAAGAGACTACTGATACTTCTACTCCGGCTTCGTACTTAGATCGTTTAATATATATTGACGAAGATGGACGTTTGAAATCTAAGCTATATGACAAACATGATGATTTTAACTTCCCAATTGTTAACTTTCCCTTTCTGAGTAGCAATATACCTTCCTCTCCAGCATATGGAGTGTACATTTCACACTTGATTCGTTACTGTCGTCCATGTAGTCTATACAGTGATTTTTTTAATAGAGCAAAAACACTGTCCCAAAAGCTGCTTAGTCAGGGATTTGTTCAGCCTTTGTACATGTACATATGTAACTATCATCCCTTCAGAAATATATGGCCGTCGCCATGACATAATTGACAAATATGACGTGTCCGTGTCCCAAATAAAAACGAAAATTTTCAGCTAGATTTCAGGTCTTCACGAATTTGACATAACCGGGTTTGACTCAACCCTGGATTGACTCACTGATCGTGTGACGGGTGACGCTAGCGGAGCAGGACATGCTTAAGTGCACGCTAGGGGCCTTCTTGGTCTCGCTTGAGGGGATGAATATTTTTCACCTTTTGTTGAAGACCCTCAGGCGATATCAAGATGTATACAGGAATAAAAGCCCTGTCCTTGATAAACTTGATGAGTTTTCTATGTATCATGTGCGTTTTTGTCACATGTACATTCACTCCATATCCTTATATATTTTTCTATTACCCTTCCGGAGCACCTGAGTTCACTCCCGGTTTTCATGGGAGTTCACACTATGAGTGTTTTAGTTTTTAATGTCGCATTTTTATTTCCGTGCATTGTAGCTGTCTCACGTCCTTGTTTTGTCTTTGTTTTTCTCTGATGCTGTTTTTGTCATGTATTTGGACTTTTGTTTGTACTTAAACAAAGAGTTTCTTCATTTTTTAATGGCATTGCTCATTAAATCAGAAAAAATAAGAAAGACAGTCATACTATACCCCATTTTTCACTTTTAGTAAATACAATACATATGAGGTGGGAAATTTCCTGATGTATCGAAGTAAAACTAGAGATTTTGAAATACAAATTACAACGTATCCATGTGGATCTTTTAAACCATGTATCTGTGCTGCGATTGTCAGAGAAGGGAATGATATCGTCAAAATTGACATGTGTGAACGGAGACGGAACCAGCTAGTAAACCCTGAAGTTATTCAAGTATCTTCTAACCCCTTAGAAGAAACCACTATAGATACAGATAAAAGTGGGAAGAGTTTTTATGTGAGTGTAATATTTTAATCTATAATAATATGCAAAAATCTAATGTAGGTTGTCGAAATCTCCGATTCCATTTAATATAACGAAAATAAAAAAAGAGCCACTTAATCGTTCTGACAAAATTTCAATCGATAAAGAGGAATATAAATCACTGTTACAATACGAGTACATTTAATCTAGATGATTTTAAGAGTTTATCATAATTGTTAAAGAATTGTCTGCATTGGAAGAAGAAGGGGCGGCGATTGTGAAAGACATCTTAAGAGTGTTTCAGAATGGATTTATTTTATCATGTGCTGGCGACATTATGAGAGTAATTGTGTTTGCGTGTGAACGTGTTTTTCAGGTGAGTGACCATTGTACAATGTTTGAAAATTAAAAGGCGATTGTTTTACCCTCGCTTGACGAAAACGGGATTTTTTAACATGAAATGCTGAGTTTAAACATTTATATTTTTTGTTTTTTTCTTTGTGATGCTAAGTTGCACATTGTTTAACAAAACTAGAGGGAGGAAACTGTATTTTTTAATGAAGATGCACATTGTTCCATTGGCAGTATTGCTTTTTTATTTAAGTCAATTCATATCTTTGTATTACTGAAAGAAAGATACCGAAATTTTAAATAAGCCATATTTAAGTTCGTTATAAATACAAAATGTATGCATAAATCAAAACGGGACTTTCGAGATAGGAACTCTGAGTCGTTTAATTGAAAGCATAAACGATCTCCTAAAACACCAGTAAGGAGTGACTGGATTCCTGAGCTATTGAAATAAATACATACCATTTACAAAACAAACTGAAATTGAAGTGTACTTATAATTTTACCTACATGAAAATTCAAGTCAACGCAAAACAATTCACCCGAACCGCTACAGATATATTAAATATAAATAACCCTATAAAGCTCAACAGTGGTAATCTCTCAGTCATTTGATGTAGTGATTCCCTCTCAGTCATTTGATGTATTGATTTTTTTCGTATAGTAATAGAGTTTTTTTCCGGTACGAACACGACCTGAACGTCCCTTTTCAAATACATTTTTGACAATTATAATAATCTTTAATTCAAGAATAATATGATTCTAAGAAATACTTTCCGGTAAAACAATTTTGCGACAATGTATTTGGCTATTTATACTCGGGTAGATGAAAAGTGTTTCAAGGCCAGTTGGATATTTTGTAGGCATTTGACAGGTTTTTGATTGTGACTTCATAATTCTTTTTACCCGCAAAACAGCGCATTTTTCCATAATCAATGTTAAACCCGAAAACTTTCTAGATACATATCTAAGCAAACAACATGGTGACTTTACATATTAAAGTTTAACCGATAGCTCAATGTCTGAATATAAAACAAATAATGGATTGAGTTTCATTTCTATTAAGCTAAAGCTTATTTTCCACATTTTCCTTTGCATTCTTTAAAAATTTAGGTAAACAACGGCAGCAGAATACCGAAGAATCAAAGGAAGTGATGATCACAAAAATCCAAGTCCAAATATGGGCAGCCATTCGGGCAAAAATTAACACAAATTTTCGAATTTAATGTCTGTTATTTTATTTCAACGTCTAATTTTTTCAGAGTATGCCTGTTTTTATCTGTCTTTCAGTAAAATTTTATGTCTGTTTATAGATTTTTTTAAATTTTTGCCCGAACGAACGTCTGTTTTTTTAATAGATTTTCGTGATTCTTCTTATTTTGTTTAACGTCTGTTAGGAAATTTTTTGTCTGTTTTTGTTTTTTATGTCTGTTTTTAATTTTTACCGTCTGTTCTAAATTTATGTTAATTTTTTCCAGAATAGCTGCCCATATTCAAAAATGGCAAAAACGGTAACAGAAAAAAGACAAAACAAGGACATGAGACAGCCACAAGGCATGGATATATAAAAACGACATTTAGAACTAAAGCACTCATAGTGTGAGTGACATCAGGTGCACCAGAAGTGTAGGCATGTCCTGCTCTGCTAAGCGGCACCCGTCACACTATCAGCGAGTCAATCCAGGGTTTGGGTCAAAACCGGTTATGCAAAACCGGTGAAGACTTGAAATCTAGGCTGAAAATGTCCGTCTTCATTTTTGGACACAGACACGTCATATCCGTCAATAATGTCATGATGACGGCCATAGAATTTCTGAAGGGATGATAGTAACAAAGGTTGAACAAATCCATGACTTAGTGAAAAAATGGCTAAAAATGAGCAAACTTCGATCTTAATTCTATTACAACACGCATTTGTAGTGCAGGGTATTACTTTAAACATAGTTTATTGTTCAATATTTAATCGAAAAATGAATTGGACACAAGTTTTTAACATAGGCTCTTCAATTGTCAATATAAATGGAAAAATGAGAGGACAAGCTTGGACTAAAAAAAGACTTGAAAATTAAAGTTAAAATGGACTCTTTCACTGGCTTGATACTTGAATGGTATAAAATGTGTCATTCAAACGTCCCATTGTTTTACTCGTTGTAAGAACATTAATTTGTACCATGCAGACTTTGTGAATACCTATTTGTTCTCTGAAGCACATATATAAATCTTTTTGATTAATTAGTTTCATAAACATATGCTTAATGTTAATTTTTCATTTTAGTTGCACTGGTGCAGCGTTTCTCTTAGGTTTGGGGGGTTTTGTTAGCTGTTTTTGTGCTATCCAAATTATTGTATTCATTCTTTTCTTTTCATTATAGCTTAACTTTGCATCTGGAGCAAGAGTAAAAATAGATGGAAATATTCTGACAAAAAACACCGAAAAAGATGGCTATTTGGATGTTTACCTTCAAGCACCAAGTGACGATTACGGTAGTACGGAAGGATTGTGTGGAACCTGGACAGGCAAGACACAAGATGATTTTCAAGGACCAAGTGGACAGCTTTATCCAGATGAAACGGCTTTTTCAGAGAGCTGGAGGTTCAATAATTTCATAGTTATAAGAAAAAAAAATAATGAAATGAAACCTCTGTACGAAAACAAAAATACAATAGAAAAAAACAAAAAAGTAACATAACACAAGGTACCAAAAAAATATCAACCTAAACATTTTATGCAGATCTATTTTTAATTATCATTTTACAAGTTACTAATCTCCGTTGCGTTTAACTGTCGCTTCCCTGTAACTAACAACAAAGACGATGTTTATAGGAAATGCTTTCTTTTATATACAGAAAGCTTTCAATGGTTTAACCAATTTGTGTTGCTATGAGTAGGTTGCTATACGTACAATTAAGAATTCTCTTATGGTTCAACTTTATTACCCATTTTCTTCATGAATAATTATTTTGTGGTACAAAACGAGACTTTATTGAATCTAGAGTTAGATATGAATAAGTGCTTTTGCTTTTACTGGAATTTCATTGGTCGAGCGTTAGATAACAGCACAGCATAAATATTGTACGGTTACTTTTCCAGTGTTTTAATTGGTCCATCATGAGATCTCGTTGGCGGTAATTAACGTCACATTGTAACGCTTTTGCTATTCGAAATAAAACGGCCACGTCACAAACAATCCAACACACAACAACAGTTGAGCACCAAAAAATCCCTCGATATGCAATTTTCTCGTAATGAAACCTATTATTATCTTTACTTTTTTTGCACTGAAATGTGTGACATTTGAACTATATCTCTTTTTCTTTTCATATTTCTCTCAAACAAATTCAGCTAAGATGTACAAGATTTATTTTATGGTTTTGCAATAATACTTAATAGTCGTTATGTTGTAATTAGGCAGAAACTACGTCAAAGTTTATTTGAACAACAGCCACCATATGACCCTGCTAAGGCCAGACAACCTCACTTCTGTAAATGTGATATTAATGGTGACGTTGACTGCACTAAAGGGAAAGGAGCAAACAATCCGGCAGCGGGAGTATGTATAGTAAATAGAGATGTTTCACATTTTGGAGAATCAGTCCGTAAACTTATGGTGACAAGTTACTAGTATAGCACAAACATTCTAAGAGCGAAAATGAATGAAACAGCCAAACACTGCCAATATAAAAATTCGATCACTATATTGAAGCATTGAATTATAATACATGTATTGAATTAAACTGAATCCTTATGTGTATCGAGCAGTCATTTTAAACGTTTCATTCTTAGTCATATTTTCTCTTTTAAATCGATTCATCTGCAAACGAATACCGAAGCAAAATTATGTCTGGATTTGACTTTTTCGTATGTAACTATGACAATATTACAACGAAAGACGAACGAAGGAGAACTCGAGTTTCGCGCATTTGATTAATTTGGCACCTTGTTTGGTTCCAGATTTCCTATATAAGTGTTGTATCGCGCTTCACACGATCGGGTTCAATATTTTAGTCTCCTTTTCTGTGAGTTGTAAATATTGATCACACAAATGCATCATCTAGTTCTGTGAATCTATATTGGGGTTTAATTATTCTTCCGTAAATGGTGGTTTGCAATGTAAGATGACCCGTGTAAGATCGATGCACGCGACCTCATCTTACACGGGTATATGGCCAACCATAAGTGTTCATTCTTGTGATAAAACAATCGTTACAATGGCTAAACGTCATAAACACCTGACGTCACAATGTAAAGTACACTCAGATGGTGACGACTTTGTTCACACGGTGTAGGTTTGCATGTGTTTCTTTTCGTATTTTACGGAAGACATAGCAACTTGCATTCGATCAAAATCAAAGATCGGGATATCTTTCACTCTGTAAGAAATTATACGTCTTTTCCTCTCGTTTGGCTACGCTCAACTCGAGAAAAGACGAAATTTCTAACACTCGTTCCCGATCTTTAATTTGGCCTTATGCAGGATCATATTAATCTGAGTTGTGTGTACAAAGCGTATAAAATTCACCTCAATTGCATTCTTTGAAGATGGGGGAATAGGAATATAAGATCCGAAATTAAAAGCATGCTAATTTAAAGGGAATTCCATCTAGCAGAAGCTTAGTCTGACTTGACACATTCACCAGGTGGCACTCTGTCTATGCTGTGTAGTCGGATCATAGAATGGAAAATATTACCGAATCATTGCAACATAGCAATTGTGAGCTATTATTATTCCTTGTCGTCCGTTGATCGTATGTCTGTAAACTTTTTACATTTTAACCATCTCTGAAATAACTGAAGCAAATGTAACCATATTTTATAGGAATGATTTATAAATTGTCCTTTGTAAGGACTGTTGATTTTGTTCCAACCCAATATATAAAAAATGGCGGCCATAGGAAATGTGTCCTTTTATCATTCCTTGGCGTCCGTTGATCGTCTGTCTATTAACTTTTTACATTTTTATCATCTCCTCTGAAACAACTGAAGCAAATGCAATCATATTTCATAGGAATGATCTATGAATTGTCCTTTGTAAGAATTCCTCATTTTGTTCCGACTCAATAGATAAAAAAAAATGGCGGCCAGCATGGAGCATACTTTGCATTTAACCCTGTCATTTCCTAAATTACATAAATTCCATAACAAACAGATACATCTCTGGGACAACAAAACCCCTTTCTAAGCTCCTAACTTCATTACTTACTGCAGTCAAAGATGGCCTAAAGATATATGGTGATAAAGTATACTCAACAAGTGGAGTGAATCAGATGTGGATTCCCAAAAACTCGAAAGACTTACTAAAATATCTATTTTCAACTGAACTCAACCATTGAAACAGTGTAAAAACATTTGATTTTTCTACTCTCTATACTACTCTTCCACATGATAAGCTAAAGTCAGTACACCGGGATTTAATACATCAGTCTTTCTGTACTAGAAATGGTGAAAGAAGATATTCATATTTAGTGATAGGTAAAGATGGGGCCTATTTTTTTAAACGTCACACTGATTCACACAAAAAGTATAACGAGGAGGATGTCATCGCAATGCTGGATTTCTTGATTGATAACATAATTGTAGAATTTGGAAGGCAAGTTTTCCAGCAGACAATAGGGATACCTATGCGGACTAATTGTTCACCACTTTTAGCAGATTTGTTTCTTTATTCGTATGAAGCCAGGTTCATAGAACTGCTAGTTCAGGAAAAGACAGTAAGCTAGTCAAGTCCTTTAATTTCAGCTTCCGTTATATAGATGATGTTCTTTCATTGAACAATCCTCAACCTTCATCTTATATACCCAAATGAACTCGAAATTAAAGAGACCACTGATACACCATCATCAGCATCATACCTGGACCTTTACCTTTACATTGACAACTCTGGACGTCTGAAAACAAAACTGTACGACAAGCGTGATGATTTCGACTTTCCAATAGTGAACTTCCCGTTTTTGAGCAGTAATATTCCCACATCTCCGGCATATGGCGTGTATATTTCACAAGTTATTCGCTGTTGCCCTACTTGTAGTTTTTACAGCGATTCTGTCAACAGAGCGAAATTACTGTCTCAAAAACTTATACATCAAGGGTACGTTCAGTCATGGTTGCAGTTGTCACTACAGAAGTTTTACGGTCGTCACCACGATTTAACAGATCGTTACAATGTTTCTATTTCACAAATAAGAATAGATATCTTTGGGTAGATCCAGAGTTTAATACCGGACTGACTAACACCGACTGTGAGAAAACAGGACTTTCCACTGGCAGTGTGACGGGTGCCACGCTCGGAGCAGATCATGCTTACCCTTCCGGAACACCTGATGATACTCTCGGTTTTTAGTGAGCGTTCACACTGTGAGTGCTTTTTTTCTGTGTTGTCTTGTATATCATCCTGTTATTTTTTCAGTTTCGTCTTCGTCGATTATGTTTGTTGCACAGATTTGTCCTTGTTATTGTCCGAATACAAAAGAGATGTAAAACTGCTTTTCAAAGTTTCACCTTGGTGCTGTTTGAGAAGTAACAATCACCATGAATTGGTTTTGTCTACGGGTTAGAAAATGACAATAACCAATCAGCCACCCAACAGATATTTAAACAGCGCATTTTAACTGGCTTTTTGGGGTTTTGGGTCGTTTTAACCTGGATATGGGATGTTTTCACCTTGACATTTACCCCCATTTCCTTTCTTTTTCATATGATAAAGTGTGAAACTATCCACGAGTTCTGTCAGTAATCATACTTTAAAATTGTCACTTCATCACTGCAAAATCGGTCAATCCGAGCAAATTTCTTATTATATTAATATTCTTCTGTACACAAATGCCAAATTAAGGACATATATGCATTGCAATTTTGTAAATTTCAGTGCCTAATAGTATAAAAATCAGTGTAATTACTATCGATTACCACCTAGATTTCTTAGCAAAATTAGTCACTGGGGATGCCACGTTTTTTGTCGATATATATTTTGTGTACAAGTTGTAAGTTATAAACTGTACAAAATTTTTGTACATGTTATAACTTGTATGACCAAAAGATACAAGTTATAAAATGTACAAATTTTGACTGTACATGTTATAACATGTACAAAAATGTGAAATTTTGATTTTAACTTGTACAAAATTAAAATTAACTTCTGATAGAAAAGGTAAGATGTCATTATCACTCGAATGAAACTCTGAATGAGAAACAACATACACATCCGTTTCAATTGACTGAGATGGTTCAATGGTCAAGGATGTAGCAGGTTCAGTGTCAAGGGATGCTAGAAACAGCTGTTTCTTGATTGTTCATTATAAGTCTTTCTTTGTATCAATATTTGGCTACACATCTCCTGGAACTGATAAATGGTCAAAGTATTATTTAGAACTAACTGGAAGGTTGGTTTCACTACTTAATCATTATTAAATATTGGTGACAATGTAAGCTTACTTATTCCATCAGAACTGATTAAATGATATATAAATGAAGTTATTCCCGAAATCAATTATCATGGGTCATCTAGGATAAGGATAAAGGTGAGAAAAATATAGGAGAATTTTAGTAAAATCTAATCTGAATATTTCCCAAATACTGCACTTGACATATCTGTTGTTCCAATTATCGAATATGATCGACTGCAATGTAAGACGGACGTAAAAACTATCGTTGAGTAGAGGACAGAAACACATGTATCTAAAAAGATGTATTGCAAATAGCAAAATACCGAAGTAACTGTGTATTAATTATCTGCATATGCGCATTTCGACAACTTATGTCTCTTCAGTGCAGATCAAATCCATTGATCTGCATTTCTGACATTTGATTCGACAAGGGAGGAAATTGTAAATGCATGAAAATGGAAGTTTATTTTCACAACTAACAGCAACAAATAAGCTCATCAAATATGTTTGTTAATCGTTCTTCTTTTCTAATATGCAGTTTATAAACACGAATAATATTTAATAATGGAATTTAAGCTTTAAATCTTAAATTCATTTAACAAATTGCGGCATTATTAATTAATGCTGTTTTGGGAATCATTCTTTTAACCATTCAAGTATAAAATTTGTAATCATTCCTTTATTCACTAGACAAAATCAAAAAATCTGATTTCGGCAGAACTGCACAAGGGTGAAACATTATCTATATTAGCCAAAGAGGTGGAACTAGGTAGGATGTTAGGACCATTTTCAAATTTACCTATATCAACACTTAGAACTTCACCAATTGGTCTAGTTCCCAAATCGGATGGTTCATGGCGATTGATTACACACATGTCTTACCCTACTAATTTGGGAGTTAACTCGTTTATTGAGGATAAGTTTTGTAAAGTTAACTATACTTCATTTGACACAGTTTTAGAAAAAATATATGACCTTGGGCCCAGGGCACTTTTGGGCAAAATGGATATTAAGTCAGCATTTAGACTGCTGATTATAAACCCAGCAGATTTTGACCTATTAGGCATACATTTTGGAGGACAATTTTGGATAGATAAGAATTTGCCTTTTGGTTGTGCTTTGAGTTGTAGTTTGTTTGAAAAATTTTCAACTTTCTTGCAGTGGGTGGTTGAAGTAAAATCAGGCCTTCACTCAGTTGATCATTACTTGGACGATTTCATTTTTATGGGTCCTGAAAATTCAAACGACTGTTTACATTTAATGAATGTATTTCGGGAGGTGTGTCATGAATTAGGTGTACCTATAGCAGAAAATAAAACTTTAGGCCCCACTAAAATTTTGCCTTTTTTAGGTTTTCTTATTAATACTGAGTTAATGATGGTTTATATTCCCCAAGAAAAATTGGACAAGTTGCGTTTACAACTTAATCCAATGTTATTTAGAAAAAAGGTCAGT